>JAAXYW010001825.1:0-18707 GCA_036851895.1 Orthonychiurus folsomi | reverse complement strand
TCTACTAATTTTTGCAATTAGTCTGTGCTACGTATTTAATCTTTTGCAGATCAACAGCTTCGTGCTGATAACGTGTTGAATAAAATGAGCAACTCGGGTTCTGAACAACAACTGAACTTTATTTTAATTCTCGTGTATATATATGAACACCACCACCGCACCGTCACCATACATTCTTAATTTAACTCTCGGCCTTTGCATTCTGCTGACACCTTTCTCAAAAGGTCCTTTCCTAAACTGCTGACTTCACACCTTTTCCCAATGACAAGTCAATCAATAACATAACCCAAATACCTTATCAATAACAAGATGTGTTTGCTGTTTTTAACAGGGTCTTCTATTAAGGTATGGGCTTCTAATTCCAGAATCCACCCACAGACAGGGCCTCTATTGCGGTTGGGACTTCTATTAGGGGTGGTACTTCTAAGCGGTCATTTATGGTACTAACACATTAACCACAAAACATCAAAA
Source organism: Orthonychiurus folsomi (assembly GCA_036851895.1). Classification (NCBI taxonomy): domain Eukaryota; kingdom Metazoa; phylum Arthropoda; class Collembola; order Poduromorpha; family Onychiuridae; genus Orthonychiurus; species Orthonychiurus folsomi. Next base: position 18,236 of record JAAXYW010001825.1, on the reverse strand, counting down.
CTAAGACTTGTGTTTGAATAGTTTAAACATACACTTCTTAGCACGGGCTAAAAAGCGATTAATCGACTGCCCTTTCATAATCGGTACTTCAGTTAACAGCCAACCGGTTAATAACCGGCATTTTCACCGAAAAATAACTAGCAGTGAAAGCCATAAGTCGTAAGTTTAATATGCTGAATAAACTAAGAAAAAAAAACCTGCGAACAAATTTATATTTATTTACACAAAATGTATTTTGTATTTTGTCAAGCATTTTGCCTAAATCAAAATACTTGACAAATTTTGCGAAATACAAAATACTTTACTGAAAATACTCTGACTGGTTAACCAAAATACATTACACAAAATACTATTCCTTCTTTGTTGTCAAAATACAAAATACAATTGTATTAGTATTTTGTATTTTCACAAAGCATTTTGGCCACCCCTGCTAATCATATATATAGCCAAGCTGAAACCCAATGACTATCCCGCATTTGGTTTCACCTGCGTGGCTGACTTAATTGCAAAAACAAAAGGGGATAACGGTAATTGTATTCCAGGTGTCCCGGCCAAAGTCATCCAAAAATTAGCCGTAGAACTTGTCCCACTGATAACTGATATATTCCATAATGCTTTAATTCCCTGCTGATTGGAAGCTGGGATTGTCACCTGAAAAAAAGTGGTTCTCCAACTGACAATCTATCGTACAGGCCAATTACCACGCTCCCCTTCCTTTCTAAGGTATTTGAAAAATATTTTTCCTGCCAAATTCTTACACATCTCCTGAATTCGGACATAACACTTAACCCGCATCAGTATGTGTTGGAGAGTTTGTAAGGTGTCTGAAATGAAATGCGAAGGACAAAATGCCTGACTGCAACTTTAGTATTCAATGTGATTGAGGGGAAAGTGAGACTTTTGAAATGGCTATGGATGCCTGGATCCTTATGGCCGTTTGCTTGTAAATAAGAAGTACAGTAGGAGCCAAAATTATCCGGACACCGGACCACCCAAAATTCAAACTGCGATAACTTTGGAATGGGTGAATATTTTACAATAGGAGAAGGCTTCTTCTTTAGGTAATTTAATGGCCTATAATGGCAACGCCTTAAATCTCATCGATAGACCAGGTTTTGGCGGGTTAATTTTTAACACACCAAAAGTTCAAAAATTGGGCGGCACAATTATCCGGACACTTACGAGTAAAGTTTGGAAACCGAGGTAAGCCAGAAAATTAAGGTGTTTTCAATAATTTTTATGAACAGGTAACATGTATTATGCAATATTATTTAGTTTTTCTGATCATTTGGACTAGACTACCCCATGGGTGATCAAAATCAAAGAGACTTCTGTGGAGCTGAGGGACATTATCGTTCAAAGTTACATTGGAGATGAAAATGGACGACTTCTGTCAGAGAATTAGCTAGAAAGTTTAAAATTCCAAAGCCAATTATTCAAGACATAGTTAGAAAATACCAGGACACGGGTTCTGTCCAAAACAAGGAAGTGAGAGGGAGAAAACCCATTTTGTCGGCCCGTGAAGTTCGGCAAGTGTTGAAGCAGACAACTTTGACCCCCGAAGTAAGTGCTCCAAAACTGGTCACCGAGGTCAAACAAATGTTTGGTAAGGAGGTCAGCACTACCACGTTTCGCGGAAAACAAAATCAGGCCGGATTGAAAGCTAATCCCGCCATCACGAAACACCTCCTCTCCAAACGCAACATGTTGAAAAGGTTAAGATTTGCCAGGGCTTATGTTTCGAAGGACAAATAATACTGGGATAGAGTCCTATGGACTGACGAGTCAAAATACAAAGTCTTTGGTTCAGATGGCCGCCGTAAAGTGTGGCGGAAACCAAGAGGGCCTAAAATTGAAGAGTTTAAATCCCACTGTAAAGCAAGGAGGCGGTTCGGTTATGGTCTGGGGTTGTATGGCTTCAAAGTGGGCAGGAAACTTGGAATTCGTCGACGGGACCAGCATGTCTACCAAGGCATATTGGACCGAAATCTGAAAGAATCCGTACGAAAACTCGGTCTCGGTCGCCGGCTCATCTTCCAACAGGACAACGATCCGAAGCACACCGCGAAGTCAACAACAGATTACTTAAAAAAAGAAGATTTCCAAGCTCGACTCCACAAAGTCCCGATCTGAATCCCATCGAACATCTCTGGGAACACATCGAGAGGGAGATCCGAAAAGCACCCTTTTCTGGAAAAAACGGACTCAGAACTCGAATTTTGGAAGTATAGGGCGAAATACGCCCAGATGTCACCAAAAATATGGTGGACTCCATGACAAGAAGACTGGATGCGATCATGACAGCCAAAGGAGGACCAACTAAATACTAATTTGTGTATGCTATTTTAAATTAGTTGTATAAGCACTGACTACATTAGTTTATTATTTCGTGTCCGAATAATTGTGCCGACCGATTTTTCTGATTTTGGCGGTTTTAAATTTCTCGAGCCGAAACGTTGTACTCTCAGCAATCTGCATCCGATTGCGATTAAAGACCGCTAATTTCTCCAAATAACAGACCTTGACTTATTATAAAATATTGACCCATTCCAGTTATCGTTAGTTGAAGTTAGATTTGTCAGATGTCCGGATAATTTTGGCTCCTACTGTATGTGTACACGAATAAGTCGATTTTCTGAGGCTTTATTCAAATACCCTACAACTAGAATTTACAGAGCGAGAAATGAAACGTCTTACTCGTTAGAAAGAAATTGAACGAATGACAAAATACAGTGACTTCGGGATAAAAAAAAACTTTGGATGGAATGCGGAACTTGACATCTGGCACAAGTAGAAAGGTAACGGTAAACTGAAATCAATGGATTCCTTCATACTTTCATACAAACTAGACATTGCATGAATTCGACCTTAATTCTAAGGTCACATTTCCTGTTGACTAATTAGGTAGTTTGGGAAAACAACATTCTTTACTGGAAGAGTCTTAAGATATGCAGGAAATACGATTGCATGAATCATAAAATTTGAACTGATAAGCAATTACAAATTATACCTTGACATATTGGCGACTGGTTGACGAACGAAAATGCTCTTTTATGGCACTGCCAACCAATCCAAGAAAATAATAACTTATTATCAGATTAGCAAAAACATACATAAAACATAGAAATGATGTTCACTTGTATTAATAATGTTGACAGGTAGTAGGTGAAAATAAAGGAGGGGAATGGTTTTACTCCGGACCAAATGGCTTTGCTTTCACTCAAATGACTTTACTCCCAGTCAAGTGACTTTACTCCTAATCAAATGAAGTTACTCCCAATCAAGTGGATCACCTCCCGAACAAGTATGGTTTTAGACATGGCAGATCCACCTTTCACGCTATAACGGGTTTGACCCATGTTATTTACAATTATTTGGATAAAAATCTTATTGTTTTGAAATGATTTAAAGCGCATTTAGACTCCGTAGGGAAGTTAAAATTTTTGGCTGCGCCGGGAGTTGAACCCGGGGCATTACTCTATCCAGGGGATTCCGGACCAACCACGCTACCAAGCACAGCGATACTGCTGTGTAATTTTAATTTGCCTTTAAATTTAGTTCCTCCTACTCCCTGCTCTCTATGGGGCCCCCAGCTGTTGGCATTAATCCCATTGAGAGAGGGAATATTATGAAGCTGTACCTCTTTTGTTATTTCGCGCTGAAATTTGGTTTATTAAAGGTTATTGGGGACATCTGCGGAGTTTAGATATTAATTTGAAATTATTTAAAGCGCATTTAGACTCCGTCGACAAGTTAAAAATTTTGGCTGCGCCGGGAGGTTACAACTACAATCTTTCTTGACTTAACCAAAGCTTTTGACTCAGTAACATATCCTAAACTTCTTGCCAAACTTAAGGACAAGTTCTGATTTCCAGATTATCTCCTCAAACCTATAGCAAATTATTTTCTGGACTGCCATTTTTAAATAAATATGGGCCAATCTCTAGCAAACAAATTTAAGCTGCTTGCAGGAGTTCCTTCTATTTAGCCTTTTATTTGATGAATGTGTTTACGTGTGAATTCTTGTACAAACACATCATTAATCAGAGTAGCATATTTAAAGTGTTAGGTACATTTGATTTGATTGATTGATTGATTTATTCATTAAAGTGTTCTACCAAGGCATTCATGTGTAACAACTAAGACACTTAGTTGATGGGCTGACATGGCAACACAACTCTCATAAATAAATAATTTAGAACTAAACTATACAATTAATAACACTGAGTAACGGATTATTTCCGAATTATAAGCCAATTATAAGACTATTATATTACTTTTCTTCATTAAACATAAAGATACACATCGTCTCTTTTCTCGATAACAAAACACCCATACTTTTTTTAAACTGGCTGTGGGAGAGCTTAAGGTCACAAAGTTCAATCGGTAGGTTGTTCCAAATTAAGGCGGCTTGGTAGTGAGTCGCCCTGTTTTCAAAGACAATTCTAGTCTTCGGAACAAACATCAGATTCCGACTGCTTGATTCACTCAATTTATACAGCAATGGAAAATCTCCCACACTAGGCCCAAACTTGAGAATTTTGAACGCAACGTATACAGTTAAAAACTCAAACCCTTCCCGTATATTAAGAATATTATATTTCTCGTGAAGCGACTCATAGTTCAATTTATTTTTCTGCCTAACCAGACCGGAAATATCACCTCCTGATGGATTATTTGTAATTTTATTCTTATTTTCTGAGGAATGCAAAGCTGCCCAGAACTTCTTCTGATACAGTATCGAAATTCGTGGGTAGAAAAATGATCCGAGCAACTGGTTTAGCTATTTTTTGCATCATACGTTAAAGCGGCAGATGTTACGCTTTCTGGATGTGCACTTTGTAATGACATGAATTTTGTGCTACCAACCTGCAGAAATAAGTATGGGCAAAAATCATTTCTCTATAGAAGTATTTTACTGTGGAACTGTATCCATAATCACATACGCCATGTGCAGACATTGTCCAAATTTTCTAATCAAGTGCGCAATTTTATTTTATTTGAGAGAGACAGCTTGTTTTTTAAATAGTGCCTTCACTGTAATACGTTTAAGTTTTATAATTACTGTGTGCACTGACTTAATGTAATTAGTTCGTTTTCTTTTTGTCTTTTCTTAGGTTCGGTTGACCTGATACTTGGTTTAATGTGCTAGTCATGTTATTGTCAATGAAATAAACAATAAACAAACAAACAAACAGACCTTTCGTCCATACTTTCTGACTTAGCATAACTTTTTGCTGATGACATTGCAACGACAATGGCGGATTTACCTTCTTACGCAATCTTATAGCAAGAATTACTAAAATCTTATCAGACATTGACTTATGGTGTGTTAATAACGACTTCTCCCCTAACGCAAAGAAATCCAAAATTTTTGTATTTAAAAAACCCTCTAAATTCCGTTTAAAGCAAAATAATACAACTATCCACTTTCCACTATTCCTTTCTTCTCCTTCTGGACATATTCAACGAGTAAATTCTTTCGGGTGCCTTGGTGCAGATTTCGATGAAAGCCTTTCTTTTACCAAACATAGTAATAGAATCAATGGATTGATGTCTTTTAAACCCAACCAACTCATTAATAATAAGTGTTTCATCTCTAATGAAATGTTTCCTACTCTCCACAAAGCAACCGTAATGCCGTACTTTGATAATGCCCTTCCAATCTTCTGTCACTCACCTGACTTTCCTACTATTTAAAATACGATTGATTTCTTCCTCAAATGCTTTTATGTCAAAGGTTATGCTTTCCGGAAGCAGAGCCATCGCAGGCTAGTGGACAGCGCATTAGGCACGCACACGCTTGTAGTGGGGTTCGATTCCCCGGCTCTGCAGGGGTTGTCTAATGCTATGGCGTGGGCTTTTGCACGGTTTTTCCCCTCTAGTTCGTGCACAATCCTGGGCGAAATGGGTAGCCTCTCACACTGCACCGATTGCACTCATAAAAAGAGATTAAAGAACACTAAGGATTAGAACCAGGGACAAGAAGTCCATAGGGTTCAAATAAATGTGTGGTCTTTTTATGCTTTCCGGAAGCAACACTATATCAACCTTGCAAAGCATCACAAAAACGGTTTAAACCCCGCCCTTGGTAGAGTAAAAGAGCAACCCAAAGATTTGAAGAAAGTTGGAACCGAGGATATGATAGATCGTTTTATGAGCGTTTTAATATATTATATTAGCGCGCCGAGTTTCTGACCCTAACAACCCTCTTCTCAATGAGGAATAGTAACCTGAATGCTAGACTCGACTCATTTTTCACCGTCCCTAGCCCAACGAGAGCTTCGTTAAGATGCTACAACCTTAGTGTGCAAAGAAACTCTTATTTCTTAAGCGCTTTCTATGAGTATAAGGCGACTAAGCTGTTGAACTCCCTGCCTAATATTATTAAGGTACTTGACTCTAAATCTAGGTTAACGAACTCCATAACTAAATGGATTATGAGCAAACGATTTAATACCTATGTTTTCTTCTGAGATGCTATTTACTGTTGTATTATATTTTATTTTACTCTATTTTAGTTGTGACCGTATTAGTATATTTGGTACCAATGTGCTCCTGCTATTTACAAAAGTTTACTCTTACAGGATTGAGCAATAAATAAATAAAGCTATGATTGATTGATTGATTGATTATAGCCTAAACACGCTTCGCCTCCGCTTCGGTGACGATTGTGGTTCAAATGGGATTCATTCATGCTTCCTAATGAATATCATTTATTGGGTAGAATAACATATTCCGCGCTGCGTCCTACGTAATGTCGCAAGGCTTAAGGGACAGAAAACCTTAAGCGAGGCCACCCGAGGACGTTGCCTAGCAAACTACAGATAAAAAGTATGACGAGTTTGACATTAACGTACACCCGGTATTAAACAAGCACTGCCCAATCATAAAACGCAGGATTAGGCCAAGAATTTGCAGCCCTTGGATATCAGGGGAAATAAAGGGTGTGCAGGAAGTAAGGCGGCAATATATATTATGCGCTAGCGAAAAAACTAGTGGTCCGAACTCTTACAATTTTACACTCATGGAAGCTTCAATGTCTTGGCTTGTTAGAAATATTACACATTGCTGTCCTGACCACTTTGTATTTTATAGCTATGATCATACGTCGAGCCTTCTTCATGAGGTCGATTCCTGATTCACGTCCTACGTCTTTTAAAATTTTGCTCCAAATTAACTTGAATCGTTGCAAGTTTTTGGGTTCACTTTTTCGAGCACGATACCGTTGCTTGCATTGAGCCCAAAAACCCTCGATTCCGCGAGCTTGAGGAACGTTAGGTGGGTTTTCCGGTTTCTGTACAAAATTGACTTTCTCCGAGGTTAGGTAGTCTTGGTTCAGACACATTTCTATTTTCGTCCATTGCTGGCCAGACCAGGTATTTCTTGTGGAGTTTTGTTACAGTCTTGAATTGGTCATTATATTTAATTTGACTTGGGTCCGATGAGTGAAAAAATTTCCTACCCGGCAGCTGCGACGGGTCAAATGGTACATAAATCTAGTCATCAATCACGAGTACTTTCTCCAGCATTTTTTTGTAGATTTTTCAGAGGCCTGTCTTTGCACTTTGCCCCTGATCTTTGACGTACTTAGGTGCTTTCTTCTGTGTTCGAGCTTTGATCCCCAGCTTGTGAACTTTAATTTGTGACACAGTTGACGGGTTTAATTGCAATTTTCTGGCTGCCCCACGAACAGATATAGTAGGATATCGCGTGAAAGTTGCTTTCACTCTTCGAACTTTTTTGGGTGACAATTGCACAGCTGGTCGACCCGAAAACGCCCGGTATTTAGTACCACCAGATTCCTCATACCTTTTGATTATTTTGTAGATTGAGTTTCGATGCTTTCCTTCAGCAATGAAATGACGCACAGTTAAACTCTTATTTCGTTCCGTCACATTTTCGTAGTAGTGAATAACCCGACTTGCGAAACACTCGTTCTCTTTTTTTGCCATTTTTGCAAAACTCAATATTTTGGTCTGAAATTTGGCTCACTTCAACCTTAAAGTATAACGAACAAATATAAGTTTGCCGCTTAGCTCAATTCCCGCCCAATTCGTTTCTGGAGGCGCGCAAATTTTGCCGCCCTACTTCCTACACACCCTTTAATTAAGCTCAGTCACAGAACTAGGGATTCACGAAAGAAGAAAAATGAAAGTCGTCAGACAAACTTAGTAGGTACACTGGAGATGAAATATAAAACAACTAGGAACAAGTTAAACAACCTATTGAAATCCACGAAAAATTTAATTTTTGCAACTAAATTTAGAGAGGTGAAAACGCCTAGGGAATCCTGGAAAATCTATAAGCAGTTTTAGGGACTGGACGTTCAACCCGTAAAAATTGAGCTATTAAATTTAAAGGATTACAAGATTTATAATAACGATTTACTCGCTGAAGCACTAGCAAGTGCGTTTTCAGTTAAACGTAAAGAACCCACTTTATTTTTAATGGAATATACACAATTGATTGATTTGATTGATTGATTTATTCATTAAAGTGTTCTACCAAGGCATTCATGTGTAACAATTATGACACTTAGTTGATTGGCTAACATGGCAACACAAACGTAAACTCCCTGTGAGTGATTATGACTTTCAAATTTCAGTTGAGTTACTGACAAAAACAATACATTCAGATTCAGATTCAAAAGCTTTATTCATTGCTCAGTGCCGTAAGAGTTAATTATGTAAATGACAGGAGCGTTTTGCCAACAAATTACTAAAACTAGATAACAATAAATAATGAATATATGGAATGACAAGAAGATAAGTATTGTATACAATAATTCTATCACGCGAACAATTCTAGTTAATAATTACAAATACACGATTAGCACAATCGACACATATCACACATGCCTACAGTCAGAAAAACAAGTAGTAATAATCCTAGCAGAAAAATACATAGTTGCTGCTTCTCTTTTCCTCAAGCCATACTTTTAGAGCGGTACAGTATGCTGTATGTGATGAGACCAACTTTTTGATGTGGTTTGGGAGGGAGTTAAAAAGTTTGATTGTACGAGCTTTGTAAGAGGTTTTCATGCATGAGGAACATCTTACAACTTGCATATTAGCAAGGCGGGAGGAGAATCTGCTAGACGATGGATCACTTATTAAGATAGGAAAGAGAGCATCAAGTCTAGGGTTTAATTTAGTGTGCATTAGATTTCTCATAGTGGTAAGGGAAATGTATTTAGCTCGTTCCTCCACAGTTTGAATATTGAAGGATTTGTAAAAGGTCAATAGGTCTGCTAAACCCACCGTCTTGTCTTTATTTCTTTTCAATTTAACTTTACCACAAGTAGAGTCTGTACAGTCCGTCATGAGTTTGTCGCGCTTGGCATTATTAACATGATGGAACCTACGATAAGCGTAGCCTTTAACAAAATAACATTTTAAACAGTGGTCGATGGTTTTTTGTACATTATTCAGGTCCAAGGCATTTGCAAAGATGCCTAGGCCATAGTCTAAGTGAGGAAGGACAACAGCTTTATAGATAGTAGGAAACAAGGATTTAGGGATTGATCTTTTATTTGAGATGAGTTGCTGGGATTTTTAGCTCATTTCACCAGTAATACTTTTTATATGTTTGGAGAATGAAAGGGTCTCATCAAGGTAAACTCCAAGGTAGCAAAAAGAATTAACTCTCTCAATGATTCCCACTTTAGAATCAAGTTGTTTTGTAGCAGTAGTCGGGTCAACGTTACGTTTACCTTTAAATTTAGCTGGCTTTTTAGAACATAATTTTAGTTTTAGTACTGTTTATGGAAAGAGTTTTTGGTAGGTGATAGAATCAAAAGCTTTAGTAAGATCAAGGAAGACTGTTGCAGTGTGGAGGTTGTTATCAAGGTGGTTGTACAGAAGCTGTACCAGATCAGCTATGGCGTGGAAAGTCGAGAGGCCATGCCTGAAGCCATATTGAAAAGGATTTAGAGTTATATTGTGCTCAAGGAGATGAGTGAGGATTAGTTGGACAATAAATTTTTCAAAGACCTTGGAGAGAAAAGGAAGCACCGATATAGGGCGGTAAGAAAGAGGGTTGGATGGATTTCCACCCTTTTTCAGTATAGTTGTTATTGTCGCCTTTTTCCATTCAGAAGGAAAGGTCCCAGAGACCAAGGAGTTGTAGAGTATATCGGTGATTATAGGAAGGAGTTCGGGTGCGAACTTCTTGATTACTTTAGCTGGGACAGAAGTAACGTTATTTGCAGTATCAGATTTCGTACACTGGATTAAGGAAATGATAGAATGAAAATTAAACGGGGAAAGAATGACGGTCGCAAGCTTGCATGGTAATTAATAAGAAATTGAGTAGGATCAGGCCTTGCGACAGTAAAGGCATTAGCCAGTGCCGATGAAATAAGTTTTGGGTCCGTTATGCTAACATTATCAACTATGAAAGGATTTATACGTTTAAATTGGTCAGATTCTCCCGTAAGCTGCTTATATAGCTTCCAAGAGTCTTTAGGGGTGGGAGCATCACAAAATTTATTTTCAAAGTATTCATTTTCAGCATGTTTTAGCTGACCATTTAAAGAATTCCTTTTAAATTTATAAGTTTCCTCTATGACAAAATATTGTCCAAGAAGGTCCGAGGGTTCAGTGGAGTCAATGATTTTTGAGTCCAAGATTGTCAGTTTTTTTTAAGGGCAATCACCTCATGTGACAGGCGTTTAAGATCACCAGTCAGCCAAGGTGAAGCAGCTCTTGATCTGACTCTCTTTGTGATTTTAGGACAATATTTGTCCATAATATTGTTGGTAATCCCATAAAAGTGAGACACCTTGGAGTCCACATGAATGGCTTCTCGGACGGTTTTGTAGGTATTGTCATTTGATCTGACTCTCTTTGTGATTTTAGGACAATATTTGTCCATAATATTGTTGGTAATCCCATAAAAGTGAGACACCTTGGAGTCCACATGATGGGCTTCACGGACGGTTTTATAGGTATTGTCATGAGAGAAGTCAGTTTTAAGTTTAGGGTTTTCGATGTCGATGTAATTCCTGGTATTTATGATTTTTGGAGCAAAATGTAATTTAGGCTTTTTAATAATTAAATAAATCAAGTGGTGGTCTGAAAAAGTGACTGGAATTACTCCCGATTGCTTGGCATAATTATTTTTGGAATAGTAAATGTGGTCAATTAACGACTTAGAACCCGTGTAGACTCTAGTATTATCTTTAATTAATTGTGTGGGACCATGGGCATTCATGTTATTAATGATTTCCTGAGAAGCAGGTAACAACGAATTTAAATTTATGTTGAAATCGCCAAGCATGCAAATATCAGACGAAATTTCTCTAATTTGTAACATTAATTTGTTAAGAGTAGTACAAACATAATTTTTATTTGAGAGATAACCCGGTGGTCGATAAAATGAAATAATTATGAGCGGATGGCTATTTGGGAAATGAATAGAATTGACCAGGAATTGCACGTTTTCGTTAAACTGTATGTCAAAGTGTAATTCAGTGCAGTTCAGTTTGTCATTTACATATGTAAGGAGGGCACCACCTCCCCCGCCAGTGTTAGTTACTCTATCTTGACGAAATATAGAAAAGCCAGGGATTTGACGTTGTCAACAGAAAGTGTGTGTAGCCAAGTTTCGGAGAGAGTTAGCACATCAAGTCCATGTTGTGTAATAAGAAACTATATATGTTGTACTTTCAATCTGTTGATGCTCCGAACATTTAAATGAGCCACTTTAAACCCACCTTGTAAGGACTCTACATTAATGTCAATGTCAGAGACCGAGTCAGATGAGAAAAAGTCATATCTCTTTGAGAATATTTCATCGTCATTTGGACAGTCAAAGAAGGGTAAAAGACAATATAAGTTTTGTGATGGGACCAGAATGTCTTGTGGATAGTCGTTATCATATAAAATTGGATGGTGCAAATGTAACGAGCAATGGTAACAGGACCAATTGTCTAGCAGAATATGTTTCTTGACTTGTGAAAGCTGAATCATAGCGCATTTTCCCGATTGGATATGCCTTTTGCATATGTTGCAGCATAATTTATGTATTATTGAATAGGGGATTAGTTGGTTACAATGTAAGCAAAGATTAACCTTGCGGTTCATTGTAAGGGATGGTACGATACGCAGTAGAATTTAGCTGACAATCTTCATAGGTTGAAAGCAAACAACTTAATACATTGTATACCTTGCGACCAAGGCCATGCAATATATTATTTTATCCAGGTGTACTAACGTAAATGCAACGGTGGGGAACGATTGGCCGGTCTACAAAGGACCGCTCCGATTTCCACCACCCGCACGATCCCCACCCTCCTTGTTGCCATTAGTTACATTCATGTAGATTTGTCAACGGTTAAAATATAGTATAGGTAAAATATAGGTAAGTAAATGAAGTACAACTAAATCGTACGACTAAAATAAAGTCTTAAAAGACTAAAAGACCGAGCACGATAATCTAAGAACATGTACTAAATTAATTATGAAATTACGTCAGATTAAGTCTTGTATGTAAAGTCAACAATATTTCCCTGCTTCCTATGTCACCAACGCATTCCTGCTTGGTACATAATGTGAACACATCTGTACGTAAAGTCAGCAATACATATTTGCTTCCTACTTAATGCGATCATATTAGTATGTAAAGTCCACAAAATAGTCTTGCTTCCTACACAATGTCACCACATCTGTATGTAAAGGCAAGAGTATAAACCACGTTTGTATATAAAGTCCACAAGGAAACTGACAAAAATTGTAATTTTTATAATGTTACAATTAAGTGCCGTATCTTATTTTTGGATATTTGATAGAACAATATGTTTTCACTATTATATCTTAAAATTAAGCAATTTGGTGCGCAGGAAAAAAAGCAATGCATAAGTAGCACTACGCTAATGTCCAGCCCTTAAGTTGGAAGCAGCATGCTGCGTCTCACTTAATACCCTTAACTGACATTAAGTAGGAAGCAATTTAATGTGTATGATCTGCTTCCAACGTAATGTCAGTATATCCGGGCAGATTAGTATAAATTTAATTATATTCTGCCACGTTGTGCTATGTTGGTGTAATTGAATACAATTTTGTTCAATCAATTCAGTCAGATTTGATTTATCCTTTATCTCAGCATCTTGATTCTCCTTCTGTAGTGGCAGTTCGATCTTCCTGTTTTCAGCTTCGAAGGTCCGTACATTGAGCTCCTCAAGCTTAATTTTACTTTCAGTCTAGAAGACAAGAAGGTTTAGTGTTTTTATTTTATGATAGTGAAGTTTTGACATTTAATAGCTGGTCAATTCATCCTACCTCATTCTTGGAGTGTAAGTATCCGACGACATCCAAGTGGGACTCCTTCACCTTGACTTTCTTTACGGCTGGAGTTGAAAATCCAACTATAAAGTTTTCAGTTGTGCTAGAATTATTTTCAGTTCTAGCATCACCATTTTCCAAGTCGACTTCCGGACTGTCAGTGGTTTCAACAGCAACCAGCGCTCGGTCCCTAGTCTCATTGGCCAAATCCTTCATTTCCTTCTTCCGCTTGCCGTTGGATTTCAGAGTTAGTTTAACGTTCCCTAGTGACGCGATGCTGGTCAGCAATGATTTTATTGAACCCATGTCAGCTTCGTCTATTCCTGACCTAGAAATAAAATTGACTTTGTCAATTTAATTGGCAGAAATCAAGTAAAATCCTTTCAAAAATCAAACAGTTAGTAACTTACGCTTTCAAACTCAGTCGCTCTTCCTTTTTAAATTCACCCAATAACTTTTCAACCCGTCTTTGGCAGGTCCGTCCCTTTCCACTAACCGTGAGTTGCAAAGTAGAACTGTTTAGATTTGTGTCGATCATCCCTAGAGCTTTGATCTTTCATTCTCAGGTTTTAGATACGGATTTACACTTTGTGTTTCAGTTACCAATGCTATGTTGTGTCTGACTTCATTTTAAAAGTTAAAACATGCCATTTTCGGTGAAAATTGTAGAGTACAACACAGTTTTATACGAAAAACGCACTGCGTTAAAATTTGCGTTAGATTCGAGATTTAATGCAAGATTTGCCGCATTGCACTACGCGTTAGCACTAGAGCAAGTCAGGTGACCAAAAATCCGCGCGAAATTCAATTTAGTGCAGTGCGCAGCGCCTAGTGCACGATCGCCAAGTTCACTATTGTTACAAAACTTTTTAAAAAGCCCATGTCATGTCAGTTCCTTTACAATAGACAACGTTACTGCTCATCGTTTTACTGCATTCAATATTCAAAGAATTGCCGCAGTTATAACAAATGTGTCATACTTAGGTCTCACTTCAAGACTTAATACGGCACTTGCACAGTCACAAAAATAGTCTGTAAACGTTAGAGTACGCACATCTGGCAGACTTGTATCCATCCTCATTACATGTGACCGAAATACCATCTCCCAAATACTGAGTGTGCAGGAGGTATCGCCTGGTCTGGTCTCTGATGGAACCCAGTACTGTCCTGCATTTGGAGTCCGGATTGGGCAAAATTTTACATAAATGCTAATGTATAAATAATTTTAACAAGTAGAGCATTAAAAAAGTACGGCTGTCTGACTTTACCCGAAAATACAATTCGTCTAAAATCAAAAGGCATATGTGGTATGATAAATGAGGTATGTGTAAGATGCTTTGTATATTAAGTGCAATATAATGTATCAAAGCAAAATATATTTTGAGTTCCAACTTACCTCACAATATCCATCATCACAGAAATTTCCCGGACAACAGTTTACCAAGCGCGTCTTGCCTTGTTTCGCAACGTATCCACAAGGTGCAAGGGTAGGCTGGCATTCCTGCATTAATACGTGATATATATATATATATATATATATATATATATATTAGATATTTCACTGGATTGTTAATAAGTAGAAGTGAAAACGGATCCGATAGTCGCGATCCGATCCGGCCCAAAATAGCATACACATACCAAAGTGGAATGTTTGCGTGAGTGTCACTGTATGACTTCCATCTAATCTAAGAAATATGATGCAACGCACTCCTTGATTTCTTTTGAGCCGGACGATTTAGTTTTACATGCTTGCTATGATCATCCCAAAAGTCGCCTGGTATATTCTTGCCCAGATCGAAAGGCCCGTATCGAGTAAGAAAGCAAGCTAGCCCAGTGAATTACCAAATAATTGATGCCAGGGCCAATCAAATTCCTTACTTAGTAATTGCCCATGCCCGCCATTTAAAATTATTTTATGAAAGTTAAAACCCTGATTTAACCAAATTTGAAATTGATTTAAAGGATTATGGCCCGATGCCCAATTTGAAGCCGTGGGCATAATCCCAAATCTAAAACCGGCCAGCCGGTTTTCTCAAACCTTTAGATTTGCTTGATTTTTTTAAACATTACAGCCGGTACCTAGACCAGCAATTTCCCGCATTTCTTCTCGGAGCCACCCTGATGACCTCTGAGAATTAGCCATTCGCCTGGGATCGATGTAAGTCTTATAGATTAAAAAAACTTTACCCAATTTGTCAAGACAATTTGACAAAAACTGTCAAGCTTATTATATTTCAATTTTTTTTTAGAGAATTGTAGCATGTTTTTGGCTAAAAAATTCGAAAAAAGTCATTTCCCCTGAAGGAGGCACTCTCCAGAGTTCCCCCAGCATTCCTGCCAAATTTTGATTGAAATTTCACCTGGTACCATAATCAGTTGGAGTTTCAAAGGAATGGCGGGAGAAGCCAAAGAAAACCGGAAATAAAAGTTTGGATACACCCGCTTGTTTTTTCCCAATAACAAGTAGGCAATGGAGGATGCAATTGATATAGGCATATCCAGAAAACTGTGTACCATCCTTACCCAAAAGCAATGTATTAAAAAAATAATATATAAATCTTTATTATTTGTAATATTCGGATAAAAATATGTAGGGGGAATATATTGTATAAAAACACGGCATTGTTACTAATTAGCCAAATAATTAGCTAATTGCTAATTACAATTAAACTAAGAAGTGCACATGTCCGCCATATTTATGTCAATTGTGACTAAAATGCATACGGGAACACATTGCGGGTGGTTTAAACACACTATTGTTACTAATTAGCCAAATAATTAGCTAATCTAAATCTTAATTAACCGAATTAGTTGGGTTTTCCGTCCGACTTTTGTTTTATATCCATGGCGCGATTTTAATATTTTGGACTTTTTTATTGCATTAACGACGCGGCGCAGCGCCATGCCATTACACATCGCAAGCGTAAATAAATAAACAAATGACAAAACCACTCCGCCTTCGGTGCTGGGGATTACTATTTCCCGACTTTCGTGTGGTTTTTGTGTGATTGCACTTTTGTACAGAGTTTCAATGACGCACCGCATTTTGATTTTAATTTATTCATTTTTGTGTTATACCACCGCTTTCAGATGCACCAGGCACAAATAGATCGACTAGCAATGGCAACACGAAGCAAACAACCAATATTAGGCCTAATTCTGCAAGTTAATATTTACCAATTATGAGTAGTTTTTACACTTGTATTATAGAGATACTAGTATGTGAAGTATTTCGCGCTCCCTTCCCTTCAACATCCATCCTTCACTTCGGTCCCGGATAAACAATTCTCACACCAGTACCGGTGCACTGACACACAAGTGTTGTTTATGAGCAAATCATGCTCATTATGTAAAATACTTATTTCCTATTTGACTCCCGTCAAAAGTTCAACATAACGGGTTTCCATTCAAAGGCCAATCTATATTATAAGAAAATTCCTACGATTTCCTGCCATTGAATGAATCAAAGTTTTGACTTAAAGTCGTATTGGTTTCCCGCATGAGCAGAGCAAAAGTGAAGTGTGTGTATGTGTTTCGTGAACGTCCGCAATTGTGTATAAGTTTCATCGTATGTTAGTTTTACATTTGCTTGTCAATTTATGTGTTACTTGTTATTTGTCAATCAGATTCAACTCCCGACTTATTTTGACTCGTCATTATTTTGTACTCTTTTAGTCCCTCGTGTAATTCATTTCTGATCAGTGCAACAACTCATTACACCAGACAGGACAGAGTATACAGTTTTCCATTCGCCAACCTTAGTTTTGTGAAATAGCAGTCCCACACCAAATGTACATTTAGTGTGGTACAACCAGTATTATCATTTACTCAGATGTGGTGTCCACCAGTGTAGGGGACAACCCGAATATTTACATTTACTAACTAACTATTTTTTTGGATTTTGGGTGTTTTGTGCAAGTTTTGTGAAAGTTTCTGTGCTGCTGCGACTTTGTGAAGTGCAAATTGTGATCCCATCATGACTGCCTTAGCTGCGCAATGCAAAACACTGGAGAAGATCAAGCGGAAGTTTTTGAACGTCCAACTCCAAATAGCGGATTGGACTCCAAATTCCGCTATTTCGTCTGGCAATTTTGAGTTGACGCTAACCTCCCTGGAGGACTACATGGAGAAGATGGACGACCTCTACGACGACGCCTTCGACTCTGCTACAGGAGATCAGATGGCTGCCTTCGAGACGGACTTCAACACTGTGCTGTCTTCAATCCGGAATGCCAGGATCAAGGTGTTGGATCTCCAGAAGGGGAAAGTGGCAGGTTCGCATCTCCAACCCTCCTTCAAATTAGAAAGGGTCAAGCTACCCCAGTTTAGTGGCAAATTTGCGGGATGGCAGTCATTCCATGATCTCTTCTTGACCGCGGTCCACAACAACAAAACCCTATCCGGCGCGGAAAAATTGATTCACCTCAAGTCCTGCCTGACGGGTGAAGCTGCTAGCATTGTATCCGCATTCCAGGCAACGGAATCCAACTACGTGGAAGCATGGGCTTCACTCAACAAGAGGTATGCGGATACAAGGGAAATCATCTTTTCCCACCTCAAGAAATTTGATGCCAAGTCCTTACAAACGGAATCCAGCACCGGGCTTCGATGCCTGGCAGACACCCTCAATGAGTGCATCCGCTCACTCAAGGTTATGAATGTTCCGGTGGACCAGTGGGATCTCATCCTTATCTACTACACGATGAAGAAGTTCGATCCCGAAACAAAGAAGCAATGGTCATTAGTGCGGAAGGCCACACTTCCCACTATGGCTGAATTTCTGGAATTCTTGGAGTCAAGAGCCCTTGCCCTCACTGATGTCGGCAAAGCAAAGGTCATTTCTCCGTGTCCTGAACAGAAGAAGACGGGTGTGAAATCTCATCACACTGCCAAGTCGCCAAACTTCAAATCCTGTGTAAAATGCGCTGAAGATCACCCCCTTTGGAGTGT
>JAAXYW010001824.1:0-18713 GCA_036851895.1 Orthonychiurus folsomi | reverse complement strand
CAACATACAGCAATTTATTCTAGCAACCTGGAAGGCAGGGGTCTGAAATGAACACTATTAAACTAGTAATATAAACCAATTCCACCCATTACTCAAATGAAATCGAATTGGTCTGAGCAACTTTCCGTAACGAAAAAACTTTCCGTAAAGAAAAATTTACGGAAAAGTTAAAAATGCGGGAAGCGTAAATCAACCTAGCACGGCTTTGTTTTGTTTATATGCCTTACATTTGTATTTTAACTTGAATTTCCTACACTTGCGTGTATATTGACAAGTGATAAGGCTAGTTGTACCCATAACTAGAATCGTACCTTTGAACTAGTCCTCAGCGCCAAGATTTACCCCCTGCCTGTGAAGAATGACCAAAATAGGTCGAGTTACAAAAAATCACTTGTCTCCTAAAAAGTTGTGACCCGAACTAAAAATCTTGGACCCAGACAGGACGGACACGGACAACGCAACAGGCTCCGCTTGGAGGGACTCCTGGAATCCTGAGGCTGAGGATTTTCACAGCCACTAGGGATATTTGAAATTTAAACTGCACACAAACTTAATGTTATCTTGAGTGCGAATCTTAACTTATTTCACACCCATACTATATACAGTTTAAATCATTAATTAATTGGAGTCCGGGTCTGAGTCAGAAACTGGATGTCCACATTTTTCCATCAAATCTTTCCACACTGGTGTCCAAGCTGCATTATTGTGATGAAACTGCAACTCAATCTGTGCAGGTGGTGGAATTGGTGGTTCTGGTGTATATGTATAAGCACTAAAGTTTATGTAATGTTCATCACCCGGTTCTGGGTCTTCAGGAATGTCGATTGTATCTCCAAAAATCCCATATGTTACTTCACTAAGTACAGGGAACTGAATACCTTCTGACTTTAAGGTAACCCAGCCAGTTTTTTTGCTCCCAAAAAAATTGCTACCTGTAGTGAGTTTTATATTGTTATACGCCTGACCATCAATACGAACCGTCGGCACAATGATTGTCGTGGAGTCTGCCATCCTCCTTTCCCTACGTCTGAGGGAAAACTGACGGAACTCCTCGGTCATAGCTTTTAGCTTATCCATGTGTACGTTCCAGTCCATGCCGATGGTTTATAACACTAAATTCACTCAAACTTGAACTCACCTTTTGTGCTTTCTGTTCACTCCGAGAAGTTCATCACATGTAACTAGTGATTATACTGGTCAATCCAATCAGATTATGACATGCACACTACCTTCACCTTGCCGTGTTCGGTCGTAAATCAATGCATAGCATTATACTGCAACTAAATGTGTCCAACTTTTTCCATCTTTCCTTGACTTGCTGAGCAAAGTAACCTGATGCTCGCGATGCAAACAGCTTGTGCTACGTTAAGGCATGAATAAAATGGCCCAAAATGGTGTTGAATTTCTAAATCCAAACACAGAAAGGCGGGATGATCCCAAATCATTCAAATCCTAGGTCAATAAGTCGCAGCTATTAGTTTTGCGTGCCTGTTTCTGTTTCCATTTCTGTCAACTGTCCCCTTAAATAGCAAATTAATTGCAACCTTAAAGGTTAAGTTAATGGCATTTTTTTCATTTTGGGTTATATTATTACTGTCTCAGGAGATCTGATTTACGTGTGAGGATGCTTCAATTTACACATCACCTAAATAAAACATCAAGTGATTTTCTTTGAATTGCCGAAAAGAGGACTTTTACTCGGAATGAGAAAACAGAGTCACCCAGAATAGAGATCAAAGAACGATATACTTCACATTATTCGAACCTGTTGTGGGCTGTGACCTTTGAAATCACAATAAATTCTACTCATTATCATTTATGTGCATCAATTCAGGAGATTACTAAATTGTTCGTATATCTACAGCGAAAGTCGAATTACTTGCGGTTGCAGCTCAGTGATTTTATCAGAAAGCTTTGGAGGGAATTCAGTTTTATCAGTTTGCTCGTAAGACGCATCCAATTATTCAATCATAATATGTAATGGAAAACAAACTTCTCTGAAAGTCATACATGTCTTTATGAGCCTGAAACCAATAATGTTCTCAATTTGTAATGATTTTGACTTGAGGCTGAAATATTGAAAGATGTAATTAAACAAGACAAATTCGTTCATTTATTCCGTAAAGCATCCTAATAATATAAAGACGGAGAAATTTGAATATTAAGGTTCCGCAGAAATCGCCTCAAGCTCATCATAATGAGAGTTGTTTCGGAAAAAAACAATACAATTAAATAATTGTTGAATTGAAATAGACGGAATGGGAATGTGACCATTTACACGGTGCGTGCGTGAGCCGGGTTAATCGGATCAAAGATCTGACAAATCAACCGAAACCAGGGAAAAATCATTTACTCCAGCAGCTCCAATCCAACGCAATGTCAAATGCCATGCCGCCCTGAACCCTTTGTCTCACGGAGACGGAGACATTCGAAAACAACATGTAAATTATAGAAATCTTTCTTCCTGCCATTCGAACTGATTATAGAATTATATTTCAAGTACCCTGCGTTTTGTGGCATATAAATACACATAGCGGGCAAAAGCAGCACATCCTGATTATAATCATCATCTTGTTTATTAAAAATTGCTGCGATAAAAGATTCTTACAAAAATATTTACTTTGCATTATTCAAGATTCATAAACTAATGAATCTCTACCGGGCTATTAAGTAATTAAAATTTGGTACTGGATCTGGGCTCAATAAATATATCTCTGTTTCCAGTGTCCCCTACTTCTGTGGAAAGTGAAGCCATATGGATGTGTATATCCAGTGTATCAAGTTTGCTTAAAATTACAATTGAAAGACTTGTTCTAGCGCTCGTTCGGACTGTTGTTGACCAGCCTAAATCCAATTTACTTACACTAAATTATTGTTTATTCCATATTAGAATCTATTAATATTTGAAGTGTTAATAAATTAGCTACAATTGAATGTCATTGTTGGATGTGATCACCATCATCGTAGCAGCCGCCGAATCGCATTTCTGTGTCAGCTTTCGCAGGAGAAATTTCGTTCACATGGGCGTAAATTCGCATAAGCGATTCCGGTAGCATTACAAAGTTTACGTAATGAGACCACTGACAAATTTCCGGTAGGGTAAAAATAAATCAATATTTTAAGAATTAGTATATAATTTTTAAGATTAGTTGCTTACTTTCGATCGCTCCTGCTTATCAATCCTTAGCAAATCGTAAAGAAGTTCCATCACAACCATCGCATCCTAGAATATTAACAAAAATGAGTTAGAAATCACATCTAGTCAATCATAACATATTTCAAGAAATCAATTAACCGTACCTCAGTATTAAACGGCAAGCACAGGTTTATTTCACTCAATTTATCCCTCTTGTTTTCCAAGTAGAGCTAAAAATAATGTTTAAGTGGTCAGTTCAGTCAAAGTCAAACTGGCAAACCATATAATGGCGAAATTATAACGGAACAAACCTGATGTCTCTCGGACACAAGCTTTTCCTCAAATATTAGCAAAATTTGAGGGCTAATTGTTGTGAAATGTTCCTTCAAAGACGCAGTGTTCAAATCGGTGATACTCCTGATGAATACAGAATTAATTAACTCATTGCTCATTAAAAACAACATTTAAATACATAAATTATGAAATAAGTACATACTTGCAGTGCATTTTGTAGTTTCTACTTTTTTGTACATAGTCAGGATAGATGCTAATATTACAAACAGATCTCTGAGATAAATCGTACTGGTCACCTGTAAAAATCCAACATTTGGAAATTTTAGATGACAAACATTTTACAGTAGAACGACCTTTGTCTTAACACTTACCTTCAGGTACATAAAGTTGAGTGTTGTCATTTCGACTAATCACCTCCCGAAAAAATGCTTCACCCCCTTGGCGGTCCAATCCAAGCTGCTCCGCATCATCCAAAGAATCTGAGAGAGTCCGAGTTGGTCCTTTTGTCTTTAGCGTAGCATTTTTTGAGCGTAACTTTTTTCGATCATCCTCCGGTGGTTTTTTGGCTTTGGATGGACCCAAGCATATGTCCGGACTCAATGACCTCTCTCTTCGTTTTTCCTGCAAACCCAATCGTACACTGACTTCTTCAGTGGTTAATTTCTTTGACATTAATTGGCTTAAGAGATTAACAGCAGTCATAATTGTGTTCTTATTCGAAAGCAATTGGTGTGTTGTCATTTCGGAGGGTTGGACTGCGCCGTTGATTCGTACCAAACGATTGTCGTCGTTTGTTATTGTCAAAGAAGTGGAGGCAACAGGGGGTGCTGGTTTTGGGGGAAACTTCTTCGGAGTTCTTGGTGGTCTCTTTACCGGGGGTGGCATCATGCCTGGAGTACTACAAAGTTCATCGACTTCTAAGGGTTCAGCAACGGGAGGAATTGTCTTGAGTTTAGGCATGACATTGGAGGCGCAGATTTTGCTTAGGTGCTCAAAACTAAATAGGTTAGACTCGTCGTCTTCATCTGAAAAATCTGGGTTTGGTGCAGAGCTAAAATTAGAGGTGTCCTCAAGTGATTTCTCAAATTCATCAGTGATTATGACTGGAAATTCTTCGCTTAAAATTGAAAGGCTGCATGCGGTAGCTGTATTGACGTTCGCCTCTTCTTGAATAGTTCCGTCTGGTGGAGATTCTACAGTGTTCGGAGTTTCCTTGTCCGATGAAACAGTTTGAGTTTCTTCATCTCTATTCATTGTAATGCGCTTCTGCTGTTCCTTTGGGCGTTCCAATTCTTCCTGATTTTCAACATCTACTATTTCCGTCACTGTTGCTTGGGGGTTTTTCGGTTCTTCTCTCACATTGCCTACTGGCTCAATTTTTGGCATTCTCATCGGAGAGCGTGGTGGTGTTGGTTCTGTGCAGTACACCATCTTTTTTAGAACAGGCATTTCAGGGTCAGGTTCAACTGGGACAGACTTTGAGTTATGTTTACGTGTGCGACGATTTGGTTTTTTGGGTATTTTCACTTTCACGGCTGGTGATTTTTCACGAGCTACTGATCTTTGAGGAGACAAACTCGAACGTTTCATTGGACTTGGATTTTTTGTTGGAGGTTTCTGAGTTTTCTATCTACTATTTCCGTCACTGTTGCTTGGGGGTTTTTCGGTTCTTCTCTCACATTGCCTACTGGCTCAATTTTTGGCATTCTCATCGGAGAGCGTGGTGGTGTTGGCTCTGTGCAGTATACCATCTTTTTTAGAACAGGCATTTCAGGATCAGGTTCAACTGGGACATACTTTGAATTATGTTTACGTGCGCGACGATTAGGTTTTTTGGGTATTTTCACTTTCACGGCTGGTGATTTTTCACGAGCTGCTGATCTTTGAGGAGACAAACTCGAACGTTTCATTGGACTAGGATTTTTCGTTGGAGGTTTCTGAGTTTTCATTTGTGTTTTCTGTTTATTGCTGAAATACACGGGTAGTGTTAACGATTTTCCCCGTGGGGCTTTGCCGATTTTTGGTGGTTTGGATTTTGCAAGGGAGGGTTGTGGAGCTTTCCTAGTAGGGGAATGGACTTTTTTGCGGAGAAGATTTTGCAATCTTTGTTTTCTTTGCCATCTTTTCTTTCCTCATTTCGTATTCGACGGAGCTAATGGCTTCTTCAAACGTTGTCGGCGCTACGGTTTGGTCCATGTGATAATTTTTTCGCTTTTGCGGAGAAATGCTAGAGGATGGAGCGGAATCACAATGTTTACCAAAAAGTTTTGACACTCCGACAGAGTTAGCCGTTGGTCGTAAGATATTAAAATCAAGGGGAGAAGTTGTATAACTTTCAGATGTTGGGCTTTTCAATTTAGTACGTGGAGATTCCACCGAAGAGTATTTCTTTTCCACTTTCTCAGGTGATTTTGATGGGACTGCATCAATTTCTGGGAGGCTAAACGAAGAATCTGATGAATCGTCGTCATCATCTGCTGAAAATACTCTCCTACGACTTTTTTGTTTCAGGCTCTATAAATGGCACAGGGATTTGATGCTCTTCACAGGTTTGCCTTGACAGCATATTCATAACTTCTTCATCGTCAAAATCATCGACTCTCTCCTCTTCCAGTGAGTCATCTAAACTTTTCCTGGCCAGCTTGGTCCAAAAAGAATCAGTTTTCTGTGGACTTGTGCTATTCTTTCGGCTTCCCGACCACCTGCCGGTCCCAAGAAAGTCACTTCTCCCAATGGACACTTTTTCCGCGAATGGATATTTTCTTTGATTATTATCATGACTATATCTATAATCCATTGAGCGAACATTGGATTCAATGTGATCTCTGCCACTGGCACTGTCCTTTATGAGTTTCTCACGGTATGAATGTATTGCCCTATAATAAATGAAATCACAACATGTCAGTTCAATGTGTAAGAAGATTAATTAATTGTTTTATTATCACGTAGTGAATATAAAATTGTGTTCACTTGTCTTTAGTTGAAGCAATAGGTTCTGTGGACGAGTCGACATGGGTAGTTGGCGATTTCCTACATTCATAGTAGCTTCTAATATCTTCAGCTTTTCCGCCAAGGAACTTCTGGATGCGTTTAGCATCGTCCGAGTTTGAGAACGACTTCCTCAAAATGACAACTCTCAGATAAAGCTTTGTAGGAGTAAATGACTTGAAGGAGCCTCCTGGAAATAGATAATCTGATATTTAAAACGGTATCAACAGAGCCAGAATCATATTAAGAATGAATCCTTGAACATGGCTGCAGTGAAGTACTAAATGTACTTCATTGTACAGTACATGGAAAACGTAATGATTACACTCTCACTAGTTGATTTCTCTTAAAATCACAAAAGAACAATTACTATATATCTTGTTGGCCTTTATTCGCGTTCAAGAACAAAACATTTAACACATTATATTCAAAACGACTTTACCGTAATTCTGAAATCCGGTATTTTCATCAACTTCATCGTCTTCATCATCGGTCCAGCAGTTTTTCTTTGGGTCCAGGACAGACAGAAATGGAGACTTGTCTTTGTTGATCGCCATAGAATATCTAAATAGAATTCAAGAATTAGACAGTTATTAGTAGACTATAAAACCTGCATTATATTTGAGAATGAGCAACTCACCCAATGCCAACCCCTTGCCCAAAACTAGTGTGTGTGGTTTTCGGCACCTTCTCAGGAAGTGTGTCGTTATATTTCAGGCATCCTTCCACAGCAGGCTTCAAGAGTATTCGAATTTCCTGGAATCATTAAAAAAACTTAGATCACTCACAGACAAATGAAAACATCAGTAAAGTGAAAAAAAGATGTGTTAGAGCATGAATTACCTTCCAATCATTTAAGTCTGCCCATTTAGAGGAATTTATTTGTGTGCTGCTTAAATCATCGGATACTTCAGCTTTCAAAAATGTGATTTCAACAGGAACAACATGCCGCCCGGCCTAAAGATTTAGCATTTACGAATTACAAAATCGATTTTCTTTTGAATGATTCTCAAAAAGTAATATAGATCACCCTGATAAATTCCAAATACTTTCCAGGCATGTTGTTGCACTTGGGTGTACAGCTAGACTAACTATTGTATAAGATCAACGGTGTAAAATGTATTTCCAAATCCTGGCACCTACCTGTATAATTAAAATGAACAGATATTAGCTCGTTTTGCAACAAATTTTTAAATAAATATGGATAAATAATAATAAAACTTTGTCGGCGCTCTTAATTCAGGTATGTAATACTCTGAGTGTCACAAATAGGCTACAAATGAGCTTACTAACAATAGCAATGCGAAAGTTTTGATGAAAAGTGCAAATGTCTTTAGACTTTCATTGATATTTCAAAGTCTTTCCAGACTTAAAACCTTAAAAAACTGTACTACTATACTGTACTGTAAAAACTGTTTTATAAATAAAACTGAATTAATTCTTAGAACAACATTGTACATAGTCATCTGCATTGATTGATGCCTAATTTCTTATCAGCACCAAGACATTTAGGTCAAACAAGAAGCAACACAGTCACAAGAAACGATGGAGGAACCTATGCAAAATATATGATAAAAGTAAGGGTCGGACAATATTTTTTGCTGGCACACTCAACTTGAGAAGATGTGGCTATTTGGCATATTAATTGCGAGACCGGGCAGAATAGCATGAAAAAAACATCTAGTTGGTGTAATCGTGTTAAGCAACGTCATCCAGTTCAATAACATGTGTGCGAATTTTGCTAGGTTCTGTAATTAACGTAGAAGAGCTTAGCGTGGGATAACACTGACATTTTATTTAATTAGGCAACCTGTTACTCGATTTATCGATTTTGAAGAAGACAATAAATAGCTTTGGATGGATTAGTGCTGAGATCAGGCACCGATACTAAACTGTATTCGTGGACATTTTCTTTAATTGAAATGGGGGAGCACAACCGCGACAAGTCATATATATGCCAATCAACGCTCAATTTGGCTTCTAGTTTGACGGGAAGAATCGGCAAACCTAATTCCTGCAGCAATTAAATAAATACTTCTTCATGCTAGTACACTAGTTGCAGCAGCACCGGAGAAAGTGACGGCATATTTAAGAAATTAGAATGAATTCCTAAAGAAAGCGTCTATGCAAGAGAAAAGTCTTGTATGGATAATATGCTCCACCTGATTATGGTAGTTAAAATCTAAGTAGACCAGCAAATGTTCTCTGATGAATCCAACTCTGAATCCAGGCGTAATACTACATCGACACCATAAAGCCTAACCAACCTTATAATAACCTAGTATGCATGCCTGTAACGTTCTTGCTACAGGCATGCTCTCGTTGTCTAAGGTTTAGCCAACTCAAAAATTTTTCTCATCACCAGCATTTAAGTCTAACTCAATTGCTGATTTGTCATAATACGGTGCAACTTAATACTGACACATCATGGTTTAATTCTTACAGTTTCCTGCTGTGTCATAATTGCTGATGAGTAGAGCAAAGATCGAAATTGTATAAGCTGCATTTTTTTTTACAAAAAGAGCAAGTGCGGGAGGCGGGAGACGGGCAGCCGAGCCTAATGTAAGTTAAGTTGTAGTTAATAGAATTATGTTTTCAACAGCATGCATCGCGCCACACTTTGTACTAGATATTTTGTTTTTAGTTGTTCTAATATCATTGTTGTATGTTGATGCAGTGGTTTGGGTAAAACGATGGTTGCTCTGAAACAGTCAACCATGCAACCTTCCTATTTTATTCTCTCACGCCAAAGTTAACGACTATTTTTGACATGAGCTACACAAAACTAGTATTATAAGTAAGCGAGTTTAGCCATTTTGACGGAAGGGTAAAAGAAAATGTAGCGATCGCGATCGGTCGGTTTCTGGATAAGTTGACCCCTTCATTTTTAGGTCTCCACAATTCCACATATTTTCATACACAAAAACTAGGAAAGCTGGTTGGATTAAAAAAATACTTACATAAAACCTTTGTTGGTGTTAAGGAATTCAAAAACACGAGCTGGAATTGTTTGGATTGGTTCCTGTCCCCGAAATTTGGCGGTCGGTGAGGGTCAAACAGTGGTTTTTTAAATTTGAAACACTGGCAGATAGAGCGAGTGTACACGGGGATATAGGAAGGGCGGCCATGACAGATTCTGTTTCTATGTATGAGTTAAAGGGTTGGGTATTAAGAACTCAAGAACGTACTCGGAGATTATACGCTCTGCCCTGAACAAAAACCAGCTTTGCTGCCTTCAACTTTGGAGGCAAATACAACCTCTAGCCCAACTGAAGTCCACACCAAAAATAATGCAATGTTGTTTGGTTTGGGAAAATTTGGGAGGGCTTTATTGTGTACCTGTCCCTCCAAAATAAGGCCACGGACCATAAAATACGCAGAAGGGAGGGCACATGCTATAAACAACAACACTACGAACACATGATAGGATAGGATGAGATCAATGTTCTCATCATGTCATCATCATCCAAAGATGATTTATATTTAAATTTTACGTTTTGAAATAGGGTTCGCAAAATTGGCATGTTATGTTGGGTTGGGCTCGGCTGGGCGCTGCGCTGGGCTAAATCTACTAATACGAATCAACCAAGAGGAGATGTTCGGACTCAGAATGCGTGAATAACTAATTGTCTTTTTTCGAGTTTTATTTGCAATGTTAAATGGTTTAATAAAAACGGCGAGGATTTAACTGCAAATGAAGTGAATTTTATGGATATCAATAAAAAATCACAAAGGTTTCTTGAATGCTGCCTGGACTGACGACGAGAGCAATGCATGTCAATGCCCTCATTGGCTATGAATAGCTCCGATTCTTAATTTCTTATATGTGAAAAATATTACATGAAAAAAATTGTATTTCTAACACCTATGCGCATGCAGAGCGCAGGTGACAGCAGCAACAGCAGCTGACGATGCGATGGTAGATTAAAGCAAGGCAATGTAGATTCAATTCAAAGTATTAGGTGTTAGTTGGATTACTGCTCAAATGGAAGCGGGCAATCCAATCGAATATATTTTGCCGAGAATTTCTCGGATTTAGTCTGTAGTGGATTATAATTATGGATGGCTTGTAATCTCCCACAACTACTGCGCTGCTATGCTGCTCTGCTATACTGGAGCCAGAAGAGTCAGAAGAGAGAAAGTTTAAAAACTTTCAAGAGTATGTCGAAATAACTAGTAATAATTTCATGCATGTCAAGCATTTGCTGCCCTCCTAGTCCTTTCCTGTGTGCTGAGCTTTAATTGTAAATTGTAATGAATTGGAAGGAAATGGAATTTTGGAATTAGTGTCGGCGTATCCAGATATTTTTTTGCTATAGGCACACATTCGGAGTCCAAACCTCATAAAAAAGCATAAAAAGTATTTTTTGTTACATAAAATAAAATACAAATATCTCGTGGGAAACTCCAAGTTTATTACTCCACAACTGACATTCCGCTACAGCAAAAAATCAAGTTTTCTTCTTGAACATTTAGCAATTTAAGTTTAAGTTCTGCTTTTCATAAATCTGCTATAGGCATTTGCCTTGTCGGCCTATAGCAGGATTACGCCACTACTGTGTGTCCGAAGAAGCGAGTTTTAGGTTTTATTGCAAGTGTGAAATCGACATTTCATTCTTCCTCCTTCGTCCTCCATCTAGAATGCCTTCTTCAGGGCGGAAACTGGAGGAGCCCACGAACTTCAAATTTACACTCTATATTCTGTCTGTCGATGATGTGGAGATTGTGGAGCGGGTTTAGTCAATCAAAAATATATTCTTCACAACCTTAAGCCTTAAGAGTTTACATTAGTTGCGGCTTCCTTTAAAACGTGCTGAACAGCGCCAGTGATCAGTATTTTGAGAGGCTGTCAAAGTTTAATAACTTGTGATTTCATCCTCACTATTGTTGTACATTGTGCATTGGCTGGCTGGCAGGGTTTGGGATTCAGATTCAATTGGTAGATACAGAAAGCAGATTTGACCCACCCGACGAGACCGTGACAAAGTGACAATCCTAAAATATGGTAAAGTTCGATCCACCTGGTTCTAAATTTTTGGAGAGCATATCACGAGATTTGTGGTGTCAAACCCATATTGATTAGACCTCATGAATATGCCTTGCTTGTCACCTGCAAGGGAATTCATATTCATATCCGAAAGTTTTTGCCATGTCCGGATTACAGATATTTCGATTATTGGAAGGTCGATATCCGGATATTGGAAATTAACATAGAAGAGCATAGCATAGCGTACAACGCAAAATTATCCGAAATTATTTTTTTTAGCAAAAGGGTAAGAATAGCATTTTTAGCACCAAGTTGTGTTTATAAAATACTAAAATATCCATTTGGAATTCTATTTATCAAATTTGCTAATTATTCGAAATTAAACAAATTGGAACGTATCATATATGCTTCAAATGTTGCTGTTTATATGGATATGCTAGGGGCAATATCCGGATTTCGGTTAAACCAATATCTGGATATTATCCGAATAAAATACAACCGAAAAATCCGGATATGAATTCCCTTGCAAAATGTGGCAGAATATTTTCTCCGTCTACTACTTGCAGCTAATTGAGTAATTTTTAAAATATATTTGTTTGAATCTTTTCAGATGCACTTTATGCTCTTGTTTAGCCGGCAAGGTAAACTAAGACTACAGAAATGGTACGTGGCTCACCCTGATAAAACACGCAAGAAAATCACACGTGAACTCGTAACCACAATCCTGTCCAGAAAACCAAAGATGTGCTCATTTCTTGAATGGAGAGACTTGAAAATTGTTTATAAGAGGTAAGAGGTCATAATTCATATTTTTCATTTCTGAGTTTTAGTGTTGACAATTTGAAGTTTTTGCTAAAATTATTGCTTTTTACATGCCATAGGTATGCCAGTCTATATTTCTGCTGTGCAATTGAGCAGCAGGACAATGAGCTATTAACCTTGGAAATTATTCATCGTTACGTAGAACTGCTGGACAAGTATTTCGGGAGCGTAAGTCTGGATGCTAACTTGCTGATTAATGGTCTGTTTTACACCTGATATATGTTTCTTATATTAATATTTATATTTTCCCCAAGGTTTGCGAGCTAGACATTATTTTTAATTTTGAGAAAGCTTACTTCATCCTTGATGAGTTGCTGATTGGAGGAGAAGTTCAAGAAACGTCGAAGAAAAACGTATTGAAAGCTATTGCAGCCCAAGATCTCTTGCAAGAGGTAAGCGACGGGCCCAACACTATTGAGCTGTAATAATCCGGCAACGATTTCTGTTTATGATTGATTTCCTCCTTGCAATATTGCCAACCAACAAAAGTGCGTGCAATTTTTGCTTCGTTTGGCCTATTACTTGCTCGTCAACCAAAATGTTTTGTGACTTACTTCGCGTTCGTATCGTGCTCGGCTCGTGATAATTGAATGGAGTGTGCTTGCCTACTTTGTAAATTTTGTGGCTATTATGGTTCTTATTATTTTTAATGATTGTGCATGTTTTATTTTAATGCTTCGTCTACAGTATTCATCCACCAGCCAAAAAATATGTTCAGTTTTAAAGTATTTATTAAGGCCTACTTAAAAAGTCGTGCTATGTACTATTGTAGACTATTGACTTCATGGATTCTAATGCCGTCAGCGGTGTTGTCCGGTTGAGCCGGAATTAACATTTTCTCTGGAAAATCTTCCGTCCAAATGGAAGGTTCCCGGTTAGAGTTGAAGGCATACCAAATTTACTAATGGGTTAATACAGACCAATTAGGTAGGATCGAAATGATCGAATCACGGCTATATTCTTTGAGCCTTCGAAAAAAATCCACCACAGACCAGAACGTTGAACATTGAGAACATATCGCTAATTATAAGCTTAATTTAGGATTTGGATAGTAGCTACTCTCATTCTGTAATTTCAAATTTGCCAATTTGCTTGTTTATATTCGTGGTTTCAACCATCAATGTTTAATACATGGGGTATTTAAGTTCGCATGATTCTCATACCTGAACTATTTACTATTGCATGAACATGTTCACCCCAACCATAATTCTTGTGATTCTTAATTCGGAATGAATATAAACATAATATTTATTTTATGCGGTGTTGTGGCTCGGAACCGCCATGGGTGGCTTCTACCTATTTTAATAGCGAATAATGCGATGCATGCGACATTCATTTAAACGACAACTTTTGAACCCGCCTTCATTCTATTTTTCAAGAAACTGGAATTAAAAAATTGAAACATTCCCTTAATATGACACAGGATGAGATGATGGACTCCATATTACGTGAACACGGACTGATCTAAAGACCTTGGGGTTGGTGACCAAATATTTTCTGCAGTTAGAGTTGCACTGCAATTTTGTAAACTGCTACCCCACTCCTCTCCGACCCGAAAAGTACCAGTTGCACAGACATCAGTACGCATATCTTAAATTATCTCTACGTATGACCTACGAGCACGCTGGCAGAATATGGGAACTATAATACTAGTATTTTGATTTTTTATTCGGTTAGCTGCGATACGAATTAATAATTTCATTTCTACTGCTGTTTGGTTATGAATATGTAGATTGTAGATATGTTGGTTAGACGTAGTCCCACACCCAACGCTAGGCCTCTTCGCCTCTTGTCAAAAGCGCTGATGAGACATGTATTTTTTATTTGGTTATTATTTAGTACTTGCATTAGTAGAGTTACATAGTCTTGCCCTATAACTTCAATGAAGTCGCGATTTGTCTAAAGCTAGTTCTTCTTAATATATATATTAGAGAGATCGAAATAAAAATGCTTTAGTCATACATTCCAAGTTAGAACTCGTACATGTTTTGTTCATTCGAAAATTAGTGTTAATTTCAAGATGATTGTTGCTTACTTGACGACTCGTTTTGCAATTTTCACAAGCAGATTAGTGAATTTTTTTCTAAGCTAAAGAGTGTTTGCTTTTTTCCGGCTGCTTTAAGTAAGTATCCTTCAACACTGTGTCATATAATTTAATAGGAAGAGACTCCACAAGGATTCTTTGAAGACCATGGGTTGGGCTAAGGATTCACATGGACGCGGATGTTCAGCCTTACAACACAGTTTAAGCCGTTTAATTTTTCATTTAAATGTTGATCAATTTTAATAATGATAGTAAGTCTACAATATACAACTGGATCCAGCACTATCTCAAGAAGGTAACATATATTAACTAGATGTCCAGTTTTTGAACTTTTGTTTTTTCATTGCAGAATATAAAAACCCAACTCAAAACTGAGAAATAATTGTACTTGTATCAAAAGAGGAGCATTTTAAATATAATATAGTTGCTGTAGCCAACCGGAAACTTAAAATTAGAATTAATGTAACATCATGATTTTTGCGCTATGCTGGAAGCCGACCTCGCGTGCTGTTAGTATTGCCTTCAGCTATAAATTGTAATTGTATTTAGTGGACACGTGAGTCAAATAAAAGTGCACTTAACATAGGTCAACTTAATAAAACCGTGATATGGTATATAGTCAGTGATAATCTGTAAGTGCAGTAGGCATCCACCTTCTGTGTCACGATTGAAGATCCACTGATTTGTAGTAAAAAGTTTCTAAAACGTGAAGAGGTGAACCTGTATTAAGCGCATAATGCCTGTTTGAAACGTGGTTGAGGCAGGAGTAGGACCAACAAAGTTACTTCCAATGAATTCTATTGGACACCTCAAATAGTACAACAGTTTCTAATCAATAATCAATCTAACAAAATTAATGTTGAAGCTCGTACCATTGAAATAAAGTTATCACGATTAAAGTTTGTAGATGTAAAAAACATTTCTGTCATTCCTCCCCTATTAACAAGTCTTCAAAAAATAAAATAAAAAACCAAGCAAACCCTCGAGGCGCAGCAGTTTATGATCGTAAGTGCTATCCTCACATCGATCATCGGGTCATAATGGAACTCATCTAACAACGCAACTACGCAACGTGTTTTGGGTTTTGTAAGTTATAGTCAAAGTAAAATCAAAAGCCGACTATATATAATTATACTTCCAGCGCCGGTGTGGTAGGAAAAGAATACTACAGTAGTACAATTCAGGGGTAGTATTCTTTTCCTACCACACCTGCTAACCCACCGGCGCGGCGCCTCGCTGACTTATTCCACAGCCAATCCAATTTTGTAACACATGATAGCTTACAAAACAAAGTTAAATCCGGGAACTGACATAAAAATATTGGAACAGATCTGGTGTGTGCTCTACCCGTATACTGGAACTAGTTACTCAACATTAAACCAGTTGTCGAAGTGGCAGTCGCACTCGAAATCATTATCACTGCCTGCCTACCCTATCGTATCCACCAGTATAGTACTAGCCTACCAGCATACCATTAGGACTATCAGTCAGCTGTTGTTTGTAAACGCATTTTCCTGCAAAAATCTGCAATGCCACAAAAGATTATCTATGCTTCTCTGTTGTGGCAAACCTTTTCTCAAGAACACGGGAATGCATGTGGCACAGAAACACGGGGTTCTGCCTTCTGTTGTGCGTGCTAAGGGATAATTCATTGTGTATTCATTCCACCCCCTGCCTTCACGTCATATAAAAGGCGGATCACGTTGTAAGTAGTCGTGGCTCAACAGTCGCCTGATTCTTTTGAAGATTTTCAATTTTAAAACTGACAGACCACAGTTTTCTTAAGACCATCACTTCGTGCACAGTGTCATCAGGCAGGAGCAGTGGCCAGTGAGTGGTTATTTCATCAGGCTAGTGGTTAGTGTACCATCTTCAAAAAATATTTTACAAAGTTAAGGTGCAATGCATTTGCAGGGTGAGTCAGGTCGGGTTATTCGTAACCCTACCCAAACCTCGTGATTAATTATTATAATTGTGTGTGTCGTATTATTGCATTGGCCGTGCTTTAAGTGCAGTCAAGTGGAAGTGTCTTGCCTTGTCTGCTACCTTGAAGAAATTCTAATTTGTGTGTCATGTATACTAATTGTAATAATTGTGAAAGAACGACGTTAGCTGTTTGTATTAAGGGTTTACTTTATGACTATGAGTGCCTTGGCTGGTCATAGTAAATTATTTTGTGTACTGTTAAAATTATTCTTAAAATGTTAAGCTCATGTAGACTCATGTTTCTCGTTTTTAATTATTGTAGGCTTCAATCATCTCTTTTGGATATTGCATTTCAGCGGATTAACAACATTAAGCTGATTCGCATTCACATCCGAAAAGAACGAAACCAAACCTCATCAGCTTTAACAAGAGACCAAGAAGGGGCAGCGATTTCTGTTTCCTGCATGTGTTGGGCAAGCTCATAAGATCCGGCTCCACGCTCCATTATCATATAATTTGATCAACTGCAAACTGACTGAACCTTTGGCTAGCAGACTTCAATTCCAATGGGCAGTGGATATGATTGATTTGGACGAAGATAAAGATACAAACTATTTGATGGTAGTATTACTCAGCGCAGCGTCGCCGAGTTCTATTCTGGAAGGAAGTTTTGGTGACGGAAAGTAGTTAAGGTAGAAGACGAAGCAATGGCTTCGGTCAAGGTAGCAGTCCGGGTCCGTCCTTTCAATCAAAGGTAAGCTTACTTGTTTTGTTTTTGTTGACTTTTGGCGGTAAAGGATTGACACACTCACTCGTCAAATGAGATAATAACTCCAGAGAGACAGACAGATTATGATTATATCCTCGTGGTCTAGCTGGTTATGGGTATGGTAGTCAAATTTGATCACATTGGTCAGTTTTGCTTTAGTTAATATAGTACAAACAAACGAGCTGGGTGAACTGCGGAAATGGCTATTGCTAGTACACAAATTTATTTGGATTGTGGTAGAAAACGTAACGCGTGTATGGTTTAGATAAGCTATTCTTCAATAATAATACCAATCTCAGCCAATTTTGCCTTGTGCAGAACGCAAGAACTCAAATTTAGTTGGTATAATTAACATAACATTCTTTAATAATGATTTTTCAAAGTGGGATATATTTTTTTGATTTTTATTTTTCTAAAACAAAATTGCTTCGTGATTGGCTGGTTGGCATTGCATTCTTTACTCGTGTGAATCATAAACCTGCGGGACAGCACCTTCTCCCCGAACCTTCTATGTTCGGTTTTAATTGAATCAAGTTAGTATGCCGTCTTCGTTGTTTCACTCGACCTCAGAATTTGTGGTGTTTTAAATATTTAAATGATTCAGGTTAGAATTTCGGTGAAATCAGTTTTTAGCTGCGATATTCTCTCTTCTTCCACTTCATGCCGCCCAACAAGAGAACAAGGCAAACAATAGTTCATGGCTTAAGCCTTAGCCCTACTCTTGTGTCTTCCTTTAATGGAGCTACAAAGCCTGCAGATACGAAATTTGTTTCTGGGTCAGTCTGACGTCACATTATTACTATGATGTCAACTTCATGGTTTCATGGGTGGTTTATTCTGTTATTTCCGGATGCTTTACTCAAGCTTCAAATTTTGTATTGTCTTGAAGATGAGCGTAGTCTGTCCCTCTGCTCTAGCTGACGGTTACCTTTAATTTTTGTATGGGAGTAAATCTTTCGCGTAAACCGTTGTGTTGCTTCATCGCCGCGTTGCGCAGTTAAATCTCTCTTGATCTCGGAAATTGTTAAAATGGGGGATGCGCTAATTTGTTGAGTTATGTGTGGAAGTAAGATTGCTCTTCGGATTGAAAGGAGCAATCTTAAATCTTCAAAAATCTTAAAGATTTCTTTTCCACATATTACATTACGGGAATCTCTTTATTTCATTCCATGTTTAAACACACCATGTTAGCGTTGTGTGTTATTGATGGCAGAAGTTGTCAATTTTAACCCTCAAATACAGCCGTATATAGCGGCATAAATTGCACAGCCATGCATCTAATTCAAGGCGAGAATAATGCATGTGAGGTTAGGGAGATAGACGCGAAGAGGATCAGAATCAGAGCCGTATTTTGTTGCCTCACATGTTATTAATTTTGACTCAACAGCAAACAACGGATATCTAGCTCGGTTCTCTTCTCGGGAAGTTTAGAGATTTCACTTTTTGCTGTTTCCGGTTATTGCCCATTCTGAATGCTAATTTCTAAAGGATTTACTCTATATTAAAATATGCTTCCAAAATATTATTTTATTTTGGATTGTCAACGAACCTTGGAAATGTAATACGTAATGTAAATTTTATAAAGCAAAACAAAACGTATTGATCTGTTAAAGCGCGATTTCAAATTTCACGGATTAATTATTAGAGCAGCTGCATGCTTGCATGCAGCTGCCTTATACAATGGTGTTGGCGTACGGTGTCGGCGTCGTCGTCGTCGTCGTCGTTAGACGCTAGCCTGTTTGTTTTT
>JAAXYW010001823.1:0-18722 GCA_036851895.1 Orthonychiurus folsomi | reverse complement strand
AATTAGTTCGAACAACTAGCCTTCAAAAAACAACCAATTTTTTTTTTACAAAAATCTGTCCCAATCTGTATTTGAGACTTTAGTTTTCACTTTGATGCTGTTATTTTATAGCATGTCCGTTTAAGAACTATAACTAGTCATACCGATACGGTGCAATGCGGGATGGAAAATTTCATTTTTGACTGGACAGCCTTCGATGGATCCGTTCTAAATCAATTATTACTCGGCGGAATCCTTTTGAAGGTGATCGTCCTTCCCATTGCCTAAGTAATTGGAGTACAACTAATTAACCATGACAGTCATCGTCGGGAAGTGAAATCTATTTTCCGGAGTCCCTCACGAGTTTCCCTGGCCTAACTGTTGCAGTGTAAAAAAAAATGCGTGGCGAAACGCGTAGGTGGTATTCATTACACGAGGCAATATTTCACCTCTCCACGTGTGTCCGAGGCGTGCGTGTCTTGCGGAATTTTTTGACACTGGAAGGACACCAGATTTTCTTCTCCACCTCGAATGGGGCTAAGGTCATTCGTGACTGAGGTCACAGTATGGAATTCATAAACGGGACAGAAAACGCCGGGTAACTCCGGATGCGGATGTATTGTTGTGTACGCTGGAGGAGTCCCTATCAAACTACAACACACCCTTATTTGACAATGTTGTAGATAGAGTTAGGGCAGTTTTAGATTTAAGTACGCAATTCTATAAAAGAATGGTTATGCGTGCTCGTGTTTTTATGCAAAGCTTTTGCCAACGCACTCGACTTAATGGCAGCTAAACAGTAGTGTGACCTCAATTCATCCCGCTAAACCTGCATATAATTAAATCCGGATGCGAATGAATCGCAATTTGCAAATGCTGGAATTGGATCCAATTGGTAGCAGGTGTATAGGACATTGGAATGTCTGTTGGGATTGCCTGATCAAGGTTCTGCATGGGTTACCTCATCTCATCCAACGTTACTTATTACACATGTTGGAATTAGTTACAATTTAAAGCGGGATTTTAGCATAAATAATCAACTACCAGAGACGAAATGAGGGTTCGGAGGACTTGGCACTGGCCCATTATGGAAAAATTTCTTGTTTTGTAAACCCCGAAACATTTCCGTCATGCCGGCAGTGTAATTAGGATTCACGACACGATCACCTGCCACGCAACAATTGGAATGAGAATTAATTCTGTCATTTAGTGTCTTCATTTACTCGTGCTGCGTAAACGTCACGCCAATGACCTTAAATGTTTTTTCTTTGTTTTTCTAAAATGTTATAGCGCAGATTAAGCTGCTC
The DNA here is from genome assembly GCA_036851895.1 of Orthonychiurus folsomi. Lineage (NCBI taxonomy): Eukaryota > Metazoa > Arthropoda > Collembola > Poduromorpha > Onychiuridae > Orthonychiurus > Orthonychiurus folsomi. The sequence goes on along the minus strand of JAAXYW010001823.1, from coordinate 17,436 downwards.
AAATTGGTGGATTCGCATGCTGTGCACCTGTTTATCGGCGTACCGTCGCGCCCGCATAATGTTTTACGCTTGCACTTATGAGGCATAAATATTAAAATTGTTAATTGCTTCAGCACCCTGCACTGATTGCTTTAATTATTTTCACTCGTGCGGCAGGCAAGTAGCAATTCTCGGAGTTATATCTGCAGGTGTGCAGTAATTAACATAACTGTACTTCAAATGCACGTGGACCGTGGACTTGAGCCAAAAATTTAAACTGAAATTAATTTTCTTAATAAGAGTTTCATTTATTTCCTTCTTTTTTTTCACCTGCCCTGGCCCTGACCCGAGAAAACCTGCATCTTGTGCGTAATGACCTGCACCTGTACTACAGGAATCGAGCTACTTACTGCATCAGGTAGATCAGGTTCAATTTGCCTAAAACCGGTTACTCCAAATTACTTGGAAAAATGCTCCATGAAATGCAATTCGATGGCATTGACAAATTGACAAAATATTTTATCCGCGCTTTCTCTCACAAACCGTGGGAATTAACATGCCGGTTTCTACACAAAAATACGTGGCAAAACTGCACATTTAAAATAAACTAGACAGACAAGAAAACACATTTTTAAATTAAATTTTTACCTTCACAATTTGCAGACTTCTTCAGATGCACGATTTTACGATGAAAAATCACTCAAGCACTCCTGCCGCAATAATTTTTGCATTCTTGACGTTGGAACTTCCAAACATTTTTATTTAATTGTTGTATCTGTTCACATCCCGCCAATAAAAGGTCATTGTTGACGACGACACGGCGTAGACCTCAGCCGGGAATCTTGGCTACCACTGGGTTTAATACTGACAAGATATACACAGCTGTCGTGCGAAGAAGTCAATATAGCCAAAAACTTTTATTTTTTCAAATTGTGTGAAACTCGATCGTTCCAGCCTCGCCTGTGTGTGGAGTGGAATGCAAGAACTGTGGAATGGAATAATGGATTGAACTAATTAAGTGGTTATTGTGATTTCTGGAGGTGAGATCTTGAGGGGTGGACTGACGGATTGAGACTGAGTTGTGATTGAAATGTGTGTGGTGGGTTATAGGATTCCAATGCATGGATGGGTTGGATGCACCGACGGCACTTGCTCCTTGTTTGTTGCAGACAAGATCTGCACATTAACACTTGTTTCTAACCTAAGGCAAGGAACCAAGCTGCTCTTAATTCATTGCCAGCAATGGAAAACCAAATGATTCGGAATTGGAGGGTTTCTCCTATTTTAGACGGCTCAATTTTTTTATAAGAGTTCTTTTTAATTAGTCTCTGAAACACTTAACGATGCTGACAAATCACAGATCTTAAAACATATTGCCGAACATCACTTTACGATTTGTGTACGTACGCATTTTTAGTCGGGAATTTTGTTATTTACAAGTTTATGAATACATAAGGACAATACCGCACCACTTAGGTATGAGATATGCTTTTCATTAATGGATTCGGCGAATCCCCTTCCTTGATTGTTGGATGTCTTATCCGCAAGCATGTGTCATGTGCGTCATCACTGCATCACTCCAAAGGATGACAGTTTCCGTGATTTCTATTCCGCAACAATTAACAATGCTACATGCGTAAGGAACTTAGAACTTGTGTGGCCCCTTGCAATACGCATGAAGTAGCTAGCTATATGTCATTTAATTCCGTGGCAGATTTTTGCACGAATTGTACACTTGTGAGAAAAATGAGCAAAGTGCAATTCAAAGCTCCATGTAAACAAGTTTTTTTTATTAAAAAGTGGAAAAAACTGGTGCATTTGTAAGTGTTCTGTGCGCCATGCTTAACATAAAAGTCCAAGTTAAGGAGTTAAAAATTCAAATTGGATGTGATAACTAACATTGTAGGAGGCAATGAATTAAGTCATTCTCAAAGTCACCCGTGTTTTGACAATTAGCGGAATGGTGTAGATTAGATCCCAGAAGGTGACTTTAACAATGGAATTATATTTTTATTGTGGGTCCAAAGTTCTGAGAAGAGTCGTATTTTGCTGAACTCTGTCAAATGTTTCAACTGACGTCAGAAAAGTATTTTGAATTTAAACATATTTTTCCTAAATTTCTGTCAGCCATTCTTTACTCTAGTCAACCAGTGATGCGCTGTTTGTTTCTGTATACGCATGACATGCTCCATACTTGTCATTAAACCAAAAGAAGAATTTTGATTTATTCCCGGATATTTCTTTGTATTGCACATCTGTGCTCTTCCATTGTAAAATGCACTTAATTTACTATCGCACTATATCTACGATATGCTGCTGTGCTAGGGCGCACTAATAAATGACAGTAATGAGACTTTAATGCATAAGCTAGGAGCAAGGAATTGTCAACTTATCAACATTGTCCAATATCTGAAATTATTATAATTTAGTGAAATAAAGTGAAATAGTCTTGCTCATTTTATCATTTTATGATATGAGCGCTGCCTAGAACTTAAAGTCCTGAAATAGAAGTGCGGTGGTTTAAGTATTCATTTCATTGATCGCACTTTTAATCCGTAATTGGAAAACCACGAATTCTTTCCTATGACGCTCTTGAGCTCAAATTTACATATCCGAAGAAAATTGTTTGGAAGTGGTGGATGTGTTTGAGTAGACGTGTGATTCGCACTTTCATCACACGAGCTAAACTCATGGATCTGAAATGCGGCGACCAAAATAAAGAATCCCCAAATCCGTTTGTTTTTGTGTTCAAAGTCCATAAAGACTCTACCAATCCGTGATTTTCCACTTCCTCAGCAAACTTTACATTCAAATGTTAAAGGGTAATCCTCTGAATCACTAGGTAATTTCCTTTGGGATTCAAATTTGAAGATTCTCCTTTGATGTTTCTTCTTTAAGTAAAAACCGACAACCCAAATCCGTATAACTTAATTATCTGCACGAGGCTTTTGTTCAGTGTTACATTTGGAGTAATTATCAGAGGCCTGTTGTATGTGTGCCGTGGTAATTTTTCCCAGTGACTAAATGTTAAGCACCTCCAACTTGTTGCTTAATTGCCAGATCGCATGTCAATTTTGTCTTTAAGACTTAAGTATGGAAATATTAATATCAATTACGACTAAACCTGAAGTTTAATGAGCAATCATTGCAATTGTATCATTACACTCTCTGTTACTTAAATTGAGCCATTAAATTTTCCTTCAGGATATCAGTGCGTTTTCATCAAACTTTGAAAAATGACTCAAAGTTGGACTTAAGTTTTCTTTGGAAAGGTGAGAACGCGTAGTATGTAAATATGTTTAATTGAATAATTTGAATCTTGAATCAATTACAAAGGTCCTTGCCCCGCTGTCCCTAACCCCATCGCAATATATTTTTCTTCAACACAAAATCCGCGTATCTTAATTATGCGGCTGAACAGCAGAACAATTGATACCTGGGGAATTTTCTGGAAGCAATTTCTCTGATCACGTTCCTTGCTAACTGATTGCAAAGTAATGCAATTCAATGGTGTGCATTTTGTTGTGGCGTGCTTGCCACCAGTAATTTAATTAATTGAACCAATCCCCAAAATGTGGATTGAAGGGAAATTGGGGTCAAATTGAACGGATTTTGAACTCCCAATTAACCATAAATTCAAAACGATATGGGAAATCTGATGTAAAATCCTTCGACTTTTGGTCAGAAGGGAACAATTTGGCCACGTTAATTCACTCGGAATCCTGTTCATGTTAATTGGACATTTTCCCGAGTGTAAACTTACGGCTTTCAATATGTAGAACATGGACGGATGAGCCGGAAAGAAGAATTCACTTCCATCCGATTTAACGGAGTGAACGACTGCTATTTTATTCCAGATGTTCAAATAACATAAAGAATACAGTTTCTTCACCACCGCACTGCCGCATGAGACGACGCTAAGGATAAAAGACACAGAATGATTAGCAAAACTCTTGAAATATTGAGACCAGGCATCATGCCACGCCTGACATGGAGAGATTATGATCTACAGTCCTAATAAAGTGACACTTGGGTAATTATTTTGATATAAATTACTTCATTATGGGATTCACGCGGCGTTTATTGCTTCCGCACTTGCCTTGGTCTCTTCGTTTTTTCTTAGGACATTTTATCCTTCATGAGAAGAAACTGACAGTGGCGACACGCGCTCCGCGCCACTTAAATAGAAAAGAAAAAGCTGGCATTCGATTGACAAATATGGTGTCACCGTCACCACAATTGCGTGCAATGATAAATTAATAGAACAAATTGTGAATGCATCTTTTTTGATCCAGTAAATGCGCAATTGTTAGAAATTTGCGACTTGGTCAGTTCATGGGTCAATGTATTTCGTAAACCTGGATTCCGTAGCACACTCGAGTCTATTACTCATCTTTCTATGCAATGTAAAATCTTTATTGAAAGTTGAGTCTGAACATTCCTTTCATCCAGGGAAAAATAAGCGAACAGTTTTAGTCCATCCGGGGTCAGTTACCCATGGCTGGAATTTCACAGGACGGAGTGGGCCTTGAGAGTATAAAAGGCTCCTGTGTCATGAATCACGTGTGGAAGGCATGCAAGATAACAGGTGAATGACAGGAAGTCAGTCTTTCATTCAATCAAGAGCGTCCCTTTCAACAATTCAGCCTCCAGTCTACTTCTAGCATTCTCCTGGACGAGTTCAAAGTCTGTGATTCTTTTTTTCCTCATTCTGCAAAGCATTTCCTCGACATCTACCACACATTTATAAAAATGAGTTCTCAACTTTACCAAGTGAGTGTGCTTTCTCATTCCTTGGCTTTTAAATTGAAGAAAATTGTAGTAGTTTTTCAACCAATTGTATACTACAAAAGCATTAATATATTCCAATTTTTGTTTTCCAGTTAATTGTCCTGGTCGTCATTTGGAATTCGGCAACCCTAGGTGTCTTTGCGGGCGAAGCTGCTCTTGCGACCCCATCATCACCGGCTGCGGCGGCGGTTCCAGCAACAGCGAATGTGGTTCCTGCCCAGGATCCAGCCCCACCCGCCCCAGTCCCAGCTCCGGTCTCAACTGGCCCAATTGCCCCGAATCCAGCTGGAATTTCTGCACCCGGCTTGAGTGGAACTGTGACAAAACATGAAAATCCAGATGGGACCATAATCACCGTGTCCAGATTCAATGGAAATATCCCACAAAGTGTGATTCCATCATTTCCAAGTAAGTTTATTTAAAATTATTAAGTTACTAACTTTGGGGCGAAAGGAGAGTCGTCAGTCTATTTACTCGTATTGTAAGAAGTCGACTTTGCTTTTATTTGCATGCACAAAGTGCAAGCTCGTTTCCTGTCAATTTGACTTTGCACTGTAGTCATTAGCGGGTAATTTTTTTTGATAGAGCATGTTAATGCTTTGCAAAGGTTAAGGTTTTTTTTCACTGAGCTTGAAATAATTTAAATAATGATTTTTTTTATTCTAGACATGTGGGGGAGTCATCCCATGTTCCAACCGAATCAATACCTTGGATATCCCGGATGGGGAATTCGTCAGAAGAGAGAAGAATCGTCGGAGGAGGATGATGACGATGATAACAAGAAGAAGAGACCTCGACGTATTTAAATCAGTTTATAAGCTCCGATTTTTAAAATTAGACTACCTTTTGTTGAGAGGATTATGATCCCTGTCTTTCCTACGCTACATTCGGAGTCAATCACATTTTAAGTATTTACATATGGAATTGAAACTAAATGAATGTTCGAAAATAAATGCATTCCTTTACATTTTAATCCTAGCTTGCTATCTTCGTCGTTTCATTTGCTCCGTAGATATGTTAATTGTTTGCGACTCAGTGAGGAAGAGACAGGTAGACGAGACAGCCTAAAGAATTCAATAATTTTATTCGAATTGACTTAGTTGACACTCATCAAGTTACCACACAAAGGTCTAACATTAGTTAAAATATTAGTAACATAACGCAGACTTTGCAGCAACGTAACAAATTATAACGTAGTATAACAAAGTAGACTATGAGTAGTACAAAATAACTTATTTAGGTAACGGAAGGAACAAATTCTATTCTGTGTTAAGAAATACATAGTAATGTACATGAAATCACAACATAAGATGTGTTCTTTCGCCGGAAATCCAAAACAGAGTATGTAAAACGAAGAGAAGACAGAGAAATGTGTCATTCACTAGAATTTCACTACTTGGGGTCCGTACAGACTAACAAATACGTGACATCCCCTACTACATCCATATGTACTAAACATTTAGTTTAAATATTACATTTCCTAATAATTAACTACGAGATTCTTGTAACATTAATCCTCGGCGATGGAGTTCCACCCATTCCGCCCAAAGCTATTCCCTTAATCATGAGTTTAGAGTAAATTTAAACACGACGAGACGTGAAGTGCAGACATGCAAAGTTTTAAAGACACGACAGCATCTACTTATGTCTACGAGAATACCACCACATTTAATATCATCTACAATTCTTCGACACTCACTCTGCAGCGACTCCTTCCATAACATTAGAGGTCACCTAACCATTAATCCACCTATTGTATTTGACTACTGTGTAGCTAATGATAAACTGATTTTAATTTATAAATATGTGTAATGTACTGAGGCAGAGTCAAAGCATTGGGTTCCCGCGTGCCGAATGCAGGTTCCCAATACTAAAGACTCCCTCAAATTTTTGATGATGGTTTAGCCTGAGTGAGGTCAAGGTCATGAGACTTTATGATGAAACGAACATCCGGAGACAACGCAACCGTTCATTATAGATTGAAAAGGGGGCCACTCTTGTTGGTTAATTTTTGAGACGGACAAGTACAAGTGCAGGCGAGTGCAGTGCGGATACGTGCTTCTACTGTGCAATTAATTTGATTTTATGATAGGCAAGTGCAAGTGCAGTAAGTGCGGAAGTAAAAGTATTGTCGATATTAAAGTCAAATCATTTTCAATTTGGATTGGCAAAAATGTTGATTTTAGTCCATTTCCTAATAATTACTTTTCTATGTTTGGTTGAAAAATGTAAAATACGACTTTAGAATTTGAATAGTTATCTTATAGAATTCATCTTTCCTCAGTATTGTCGTCGACAGAGTATAAGTCTCACAAGTCTAATTCGTCGTAATACCGTCAGCCAAGCAAATGCACCGTCAGTTGGTTGCTTCAATAAATTATCCCAATTATTATCAAACAGCATTTGGAACTAAAATTAGCCCTCCCCCCTGGCAAAAAGGATTTAAGTCCTTAGCAACTTTGACAGTGACGGAGTAGAAGTCAGAGAAGGACAAATAGAGTCATACAAGTAAATTTTCACACACTTTAAGATTTTGATTTGGGTTGGAGCTCCACAAGCCCAACTACGAATTCACTTGCCCCGCAATTAGGTCGTAGGTTAAATCGAATTAATGTAAATTGATTATTGTCATAAAGCAATGTCATTGGCGATAATCAAAGTTGTCCATAAATATGTGCACAACATTGATTACACAAACAGATATATAACTATGACATATTTTCTTAAACAACAATACTTAACCCCTTAAGATCCTGTTTTTAAACACATTGACACTTAATACATCATGGTTTAATACTAGTTTGCGCTGTATTCATGCACAAGAAGCTGTTCTCATTTAGACCTTCAGATGCAGATCAATATCCACTAAGTTTAAATAGCTGCCTGTAAGAGTTTTCATAAATCATTCATCTGATTCATAAAATGGCTCTTCCAATCTCATCCGACCGGCTTCTAATTCTAATACAAGCATTTGTATTCGACAACATACGGCAGGGAACTAAACTCAAGTGCAGCGAACGCAAATGAAAAATCTACTTGAGAACGCTAGAGTTTACGATGTAATTGTCAAGTGTCACATTAGCATTGTTTCTCTCATTAATTACCACTAACTCCTTACAATTTAACATCCAATTATGTTTACCGAGTCAACAGAATTTGTTGAAAGTAAATCTATAGCATAAAAAGCAGAACTGAAATAGTACGACTACATCTACAAAAACCAAGTTTGTATCTACCCAACTACATCTGAATTACGACAGAGGTCCTACAACTAGACAATTTCTGTACAAGATTAATACAACCCGGAGAGATTAGGGTTCACATGGAATGCATTTTAAGCCTTGCCAAGCTTCCCTTCATTTTTTTGATTTGGACTGTTGCAACCAGAGAATCACAAAGCTAGTTTGGTTCCCTTTTGAAAAGCACAATTTCTACAAGCAAAACAGCCATTAAAATGTTGCAAACTACGGTACTTAAATCAGGAAACACGCGAACAATATTTACTCAATTTTGCGCTTGGTACACGCCACGGGGTTTCCTTTTCTAAAGGGAAGCAGCTAATTATATGTTCTAAGAACTACATTTTATTAAACATTAGCACCGTTCTGGATCAAAAATTCGCTTCCCTTTCAAAGCAAGTGTTGTAACAAATTAAGTTTTGCAAATAGTTATGTTTTAACTTGCTGTAATTGCAAAATATGTACAAGAAATTTTTCTTTTGCCGAATTTATTGTCAGCCGCACAAATGTTTGTAAATACTTGGTGGGGTTTTCAAATTTCAAGTGGAAATTTGAGGGAAACTAATTTTGCGTTCACCTTGTGCTCGGGATTGATTCTTTGGTACCTAACCTTTGTTGCAATTTATATTGTCTTGATTCGTGGTTCATTGTTAAGCAAGTTGCTGTCAACTCGAAGAGTAGCTAGTTATTATCATGAAAAGCCTCACAAGTGAAAGTCATTCTTGTGTCAATATTGTCTGTCCCCACTCAAAATTTAGTAAACAATTCTGCTTTAAATATTTGAATTTTAAATCCTGCACCATTCGAGGCAAAACTCGATTCTTACCGAATAGAATTGAGTTTTCTCAATGTGGGATATTTCAGAAAAATAAGCTCACGCAGTTGGAATGTGTAGCAATGGAATGTCGTGTCAATGTGCGTTCAGTTTCGCCAGATTGAAAACAAATATGAATATTTAAGCACATAGACAAAAGTTAAGCTACTTTGGTTTCCATTCAACTTAATCCGAAAAACTGCCGACGGTCATGCGGACAAAGTTGAATGGAGTTCCAATAATTGAAATTGTCTGTGTGACTCCGACAGGAGTAAACTTAGCTTGGATTGTTCAAACCGATTGCGGCCATTACAATCGGTAATAACAAGGCTTCGCTGGTACATCCTGTTTTATAATTTTACCACTTATATCCTTAAGCCTAATTACGCACTTAAGAATTAGCTGCCTGCCTTATGTTATTTTCTTAACCAGTTTGCTTGGCATGATTCTGAGTTCAGCAAAGTGCCGACTGTTGCTGAGCTCAAAATGCTAGTCCATCTCTTAGTTATCATATAATTACCCTCATTGCATACTCAAAAAACCGTATCGGCTCATTCACGCTTTAATCCAGGATTAACTGATCAATTTCCGCTGTCTTAACAGAAGTCAGACTGGCGTGACTACAAATTCTTAAAGAGAGAAATTTCTTAATTATCTCAGGCAAAGAGTAATTCCCATTGCCAATGCAGGTGTATGAGACCTAACATTCATTTTTAAACTTTAAATTGAGTAAAATTAACTTTACAAGTTACTTAACATAACAACGTAACACACAAAACGAACACGGTGTAGTGTTCAGGCAACTTATGTCCTATTTCTGAGATCTTTCAAAGTACAGTTTAGCTCGAAGTAGTAGCGCAGATACTTTCTTTTTGGCGAAGATCAAGTTTGAGATTAAAATAAAGTTTGCCGAAGATAAACACAAATAGCTCACCAGTCACAGTCGCAAACTTTGGGATTGAAATCCCCGAAAACATTTAGCTCGTAGAGGCTTGCAAAGATCATAAAGAATGCGTACCAAATGAGCAACATAATTCCATATTTCTTATCCAATTTCCATCCATTGTAGTGCGTTGCAATCAAAAGGAAGGCGACAGTCGATAACAATGACAGCGTGGAATAAACCAGACCTGCAAAAAATCATAGATCACAAAATTAGCCAATGTGAATACAAATTTTACTAAATTTTGTATTGTCATCATCTTGCCTTTGCTTGTGACGCGAACTGATGATCCTGGACTATAAATGGCAGTGTACAGAAACCAGGGAAGACCCAAGCAAACCAATATATCGAAAACATTGGAGCCAACTGCATTTGATACGGCCATGTCAGCATATCCTGGACATAAAATTGACAATTTCAAATTATCATGTAAAACACATGATCGTATCACATTAACAATGTCATTTCCTCAAAAAAATATTCCACCCCATATTCCCTTCTTCAATTTTTAATAACCTTCTTTGACGACAGCAAGGGAGGACAGAGCATCTGGTACACTGACGCCAGCTGCGATAAACGTTAAACCCATGACGGTATCCGGTATTCCAGCCGTAAAACCTGGATAATAGAAACGCGTTAGCTTGCTTGCACGTTGCACTAGAACCTGTTGAAACTTGATTTTTGACAAATAATAACCAGTGAGCATCAAAACTAAAAAAAAATTACCAAGAACCGTAATCATCCAGACCATGATGTACGAAAAAACTGAGATCCAGACCATGGACATAAAGAATGTGAAAAGATACCAAGTTTTCCAAGTTTCCATTCGACAATCAGGGACAGTGTAGTAAAATATGTAAACTAAAGGTAAGTTGGCTCTCCATAAGTACACTCTCCATCCTCCTTCCACCGGTGGATTGAATTTTACCAGAATAGTTTCCTTAGCAGGCCCAGCTGTTTTATTTGCTCCTTCGGACACAGTACTTGTGTGTCGACCAGTTTCTCCTCCTTCAAACGATCAATGCTTATAAACTAGTTTGGAAAACTCTTATTTACTTATTTACTGTACCTTCAGTTTCCTGCGACTCGTTCCGTCCCCAAGTGGTATTTTCTCCTGATTCAGCTCCAGCTCTTGAAGACACCGCTGATTCTTCCGTACTTACAGCCTTGTATGTGACTAGATGTGATTTCTCCCCTTGGGGTTGTTGATCAGGTTCGGCTGGATTGGCATGGACGGGTAAAGGTACCGGCAGTGTATGTGCCCAGGCTTCCAGAATTTCGTTCACGTACATAACATAGCAGTAGAGAACGTAGAGCAGCAACAGAACAACTGATTCATACCTGTGTCAAATACACATTCTTTGTGCTAAAACTTATGTCAGGATGTATATTAGCAAAAATGATGAGCTGAATAAAATTTAATACCATTCAATGGATTCATCTGCAATAGTCCAGAGGAGAGCTAATATGCTGACCATGTAGAAAAAACAGTCACGTACCATGGGCCACCAATTCAAATAAAGAACCTTCGGTGTGAGGAGTCCGCAAAGACTGATGACAAACATGATGTTGAAAACCGCAGATCCGATGACTCCACTGACGCCAATGTCATCCTGAGAAAAAATCAAAAACTTGAGTAACTTGGAAAATAAAGTTTGGATGATATGGTCAGTGTTTCATTCCAGGATTGGCCAGCAGGGCACTACATCCTGGACCCCACCTCCCTACACACTGAAGTTCGTAATTGAAAACGCAAACATGCTTCACAACGAAACAGAAGGCCTGCGCTTCAAACTAAATTAATACTTGCGATTGAGAATACAACAGAACGGACGCACAAAGCATTTGTTACTAGAATATGAATTTCCAGCTAGATCAATTTCGGCTGGAAACAAATGCTCTCTGGTTAAGGCCAAACTGGAGACCGGAGGAGAGAAGCCTTTTAAATGTCTTTATTGATCTGTGACTTGACTACTGTGAATTGTTTTACTCCAGTTTCTTATCCCGCGCGTAACAGCAAAGCGTAGGAAAAAGCTCATTTCATTCTCGAGTTTCCAAATCTCTCTCTGTCCTTTCCGTATCTGAACTCGTCACCTCTTTTAACTTCTCAGCCTCCAAGTGAAATGGGCTCAAGTCAAGATGGAACTAAAAGTCTGAGATGAAGTCTAGCTGGGAACGAAAAAAGAATTAAATCCTAGGTCCTTTTTTTTATCTGGATTTGCGTTCCTTTGTAGTCTCACAACCTCACTCCGTTGCTATTATCAAACACCTATTCCCATTCCTAAACTATAAAAACGTGAGGATCAAAATTGAATTTTACTGACCTTAACAACAAAAACGCCAATCAGGGATGTTGCCAATTCCGGAGCGGAAGACCCAGCTGCCATGAATGTTGCACCAGCCACGTCAGGAGATATCTTCAACACTAAGTACAAAGGAAATCAACGTATTTTTAACATAGGAATTATTAGTCCTTGTTTAAGTTCTTAGTCTAAAGAATACGTCGACATACCATCGCAAAGGATGTCCAGAGATGGTACAAAGAATTCATCACAAATAACAGCCAATGCTAAGAAGGTGTAAGCCGTAACGACCGTGTAGAAGATAAAACCCCCGTAAACACGAGTAGACTGAGACATCCAAGGTTTGAAGAATTGTTTTATAGCCGGCTTAACACAATCCGTTGAATCTAACGTAAAAGCATTTTTAAGGCTAACAGCTTCGTAGTACATAGTAAGAAGCAGAAAAAATGTTTCAGCTTGAGATATTCAACATGAATTCGGACCCATGAAGTCCATGGGAAAATAACCGTGAAAAGTAGAGTCGTAACTCGTAACGCAATGCAAGTGGGGTTAAAATCAAAAATTGCATTGAAAGCTCTCTTGGTTATGATTTTATACTTCAATGATATCAATTTTGAATTTATTCTAAAAACGGGTCAATCAAAATCAAAGCGGGTTTTTTAAGTCCGGACTGCTCGGTGGCACATAAGTTGAAAATAAAATCTTCAGAAGTAGTTTAAAAATACAACTATAAGACATTATGTATGAAATCACAATAAAACGCAATTCAAATTATCTAGCATTAGGTAAATCTATCGCAAGATACGTAAACTACCTTTATAAGCATTCCAATAATAAGGGTTTGTCTGCTTCAAGCCTTGCTGATTCTGGAGACAGATTTCCAGAACTATATTACGAATTGAAGATGTTTACTCTTACCTGGACTGTCCGTTGCCGGTGTCTGGTTTCCGGGTAACACGGTGGCTGGTAAATAAGTTGAAAATGTTGTCTTGGGCCTGGACGTGGTTGAAGGCTCCGCACCTTTGAGTTCCTGGTCCGCATTTGGAACAGCTCGCGTCGGTGTTGGTGGGATCAGATTCTTTACATGTTTCTCTTGAATTTCAGCTGTATTTCCTCCACTTCCCAATCGGAGAACAAAACAGATACTGATAATAATGAAGCAGGGGAGTCTGGATCTTCGTCTTTGTCTCCCTTGAGTTTTGACCTCCATCTTCATTGTTCACGAACCATTATGATGCGAAAAATTGGTTGGTTAAAATCATTAGCACGAAGGAAAAGGAAATCCATTCATTTTGAATATTTTAAAAGAAAGATTGTTGTGTTTGACGAAACAGATGAGGAGGGAAGTCCGGACGAGAGGAGAAATCACGGAACATAAAAAGAGAGTTTTACATAAATTAGATCATGAATAGCAAATGACTTGTCTTAATTATGAATGGGTGAGGACGAAGCGCGTGTTCCTAGTCGCTCGCTGTACAGGAATTAAACCCAGTCTAATATGTCACGGCAGTAAAGAAAATAAATAGCGTCTGCCATTAGAATTCATGAGTTTGGACTTGGCCAGTAGTATTTGTAAGTTCCTAGCCATGTTCCATAATGCATGACCATTCCAGTAATGCATCCAAAACATCCCCTTGTATTTACTCAGGCAAATCACGGAATCGTATGGGTTTCAAATAACTCAACATGTATAAATTGTAGTACGTGTACATTTAAACTGTGACCCTAGTCATGACCTTTGCACCGTAAAGTAATTTACACAGTCACAATCAGGGAAGGATCAGGATGCATTACATACCTTTTACAGCAATTTATGAACTTTCCGGGCACACTTCAATTCTGCCTGTCAATTAAATTAACAAGTGGTGTGTAAAGCCGGTTATCCTACAAAATTTGTCAGGTAACCTCTGAAGTCGTATAAAATCTGTCAAGTCGGAAGTGATATGATATGAATACAGGTAGGTATGCACAAAGTGAGGACACCGGCTGTGATATGTCTGATGTGGTGGAACGTGGAATGAAGAATGCATTGCGACTTCACTTTTCCCGCAGAAAATACCATTCGCAGCCAAGATAAATTTATTCGCAACATTCGCTAGATCTGAAAGATGTGCAGACGGCAGACGCGCGCAATCATTTTCGCACTGGACATCCAATCCAGACTGTCAACATTTCCCTATCTCTAACATTGAGTCAAATTTGTGTGAGTTTTCTGTACTAGTATAAGGTTTGCGGTTTTGCAAATCTCCCATGCAATTTTTAAATGAGTGAAGGCTTTACATTTCAGATATTTTTGTGCATTGTTAAATATGACAGAGAGGAGGCATTAATTGACCTAAATTGAGTGTGAAGTGTAGCACACGATTATACAAGCATGCTACGCTTGTCTCGAAACGCATTCACATGTTGAATTTATTTGCACACGTACATAATTTAATGCCGTATTAATCTATTACAATCTATTCAGAAATATCTGGAGTTCTGATCCAACTTAACTTAAGTGCATGCGCTTATTCATATCATCATATCTAAATTCTAATCCTCTAATCAGATTTACAGCAGACAAAACTGCAACCATTGTGCCCAACACGAAAGAACCTTTGTTAGCTTAAATATAAAAGAACTGTTAACCGTTGATATCATGGCATAAAATTAGAATGCAATTGTGTCGACTACAGTTTGTGCAAACTCTTTGGCGAGGTGCAAAACTCTCAAAATAAATTGCTCCATTGCACTTCCACTGTGCAATTGTTGAATAATTTACGGCAAAAGTGCATACATGTTAAACTGACATGTTGACATGTACAATTTAGAGGATGAATGACTCATGACTCACCTCCACTCCAGTCCACGGATTTGAGCCAGGCAAATACACACTTGCACTTTCAATTCCACTACTACTACAGATGGGCGTGTTGAACTGTTGAAATGAAGAGCTCAGTTGGAGACATGCTGCTAATCAGTCATGTCGCGGGCGATGAAATGAGAAAGGGGAAAATAATTTTGAAGGAAAACAAAAGTCAACACGACAAGTTGTTTGCGGTTTTCTCCTATGCGCCGCCTGCTCCGCGGTTCCAGGGTCATTCAATTCATGATACACCGGAGACACAACTTTTGCACGTAACCACCAAGTACGGCTCAGTAAAAAAATCGAAACGAGCCTCATTTCCAATTAAGGTCAGTCAATCCTCCATTTTTTATGGGTCAGGAGACAGTGAAGTTCTTTTTCATTCTGCACACACAACGCGACGACGATGGACAAAACAATTTTCCAGACCTGATCATAAGTCTCAGTCACCCAACGACTGACTCCGAAAAGATACACGCACTTACAAAAATTGCAATTCCAAGTCCTCCAACTGCAGAAACTAACTTGGAAGATGGGACGCAAAAGTATCACAATTCGCAAACGGCAATTTTGAGAAGTTGGGACTCAGAACACTAACAGTAGTTTCATTCATATCGGGAACATGACACACACTTGGACATGGAGCTTATCTGAAGGGAAGGAATGCATTAAGGAAACCCACTAGTCCTTATGACCTTAATGTACCGGCTTCCCCCTGTGCAGAAATTTTTTTGTCAGGAGTTGACCACAGCCACGCCACACACATTGGGCACTGGATAAAAAATTCGGGCGTATGCATGCAGTAGAAAAACATCTTGCTTCCAAACGCATGGAATTAATTCCGGTGTTTGATAAATGTCGGTTTATTAAATCTATTTGATACACGGATTTGATTTAATATCTTGCAGTCGAGTTGTAACCAATTTCCTGAATGCGATCACAATACTAACGCACAGTTCCAGCCCTTCTATGTCGTTTGACCGTTCGTCGTGTCATGAGCTATTTACGAATGATTCAGGGTTATTCTTAAGAAACAAGATCACATGAATGAGCAAAGGAATGAGTAATGTGGTTATGAATCCCCAATGTTTATAGAAAAGCTGACAACTGTTAAAAAGTAAATGAACGGCTTGCATGTCAAATTGCTGAACTAAGACATAGGCATGCTTTAAAATTGCAAGGCATTATCGACAACGTTCATGCCTCAGCATTTCAAGCTTTGTTGTGCAAAGAACTACACATGTTTATAGAGCAGCCCATTCCGTTTAAAGTTAAATATGGATCAACGGTAGCTAAAGTCAAAATATTCTTTATCTTGGCATTTTGTAATCCGCTTATGTATGTTGGAGCTAAGACCAAAATTCACACCTATGTCTGCCATAGCTGAAATAAGGTCGGCTGAAACTTTCTTGTTTCTAAGTAGGTGAACTGAAAGTTACGTAAGCCGAATCCACGAAGGACTTCTACTTTCCTTCCAAATAATAAGCTTTGAGTCCATGAACTTCCACCGATTTTGGGGAAGTTGAGGGGCTCAGTAGAAGGTTTTAAACTAGGGGTAAGGGGAAAGTAAAGACACGGCAGGAGGAGGGGCATTGGAATGAACTCACGCTACGTTGCACGGGGATTTCCCATGAGAGATATATTTAATGCCAAACAAGAACCCATCAGCTTTTCTAAAGCATTTGAACATTTCTATTTGGAATAGCAAGCTACAGAACACGACAGGTTCTCAACATACAAGGTAAAAATAATCTTAGCCGAATAAAGTCAACTATTTTTTTTAAATTATGATTCCCGAGCATGACTAACTTAAAATTAAAATTAACGCTAATCGTTAGAATCAAACACATACGAATCCCAAAAAATAGATTATAATAACTTTTCCGTCGATGCGTCACTTCACAAAATTTGCCAACTTTTTTGCAAACAAATATTTTGCACATGAAGGGAAAAATGTCTACTCAAATTCACACTTGGAGAGTAAATACAATGAGAAATTATATCAGCGCGTACTTATCTCGTCGTATGGGAATTGCGTTGGTGTGTTTTTAATATACTGAATCCAGGATGGGTACACAATGCAGCTACCCGCTGTTCTCGTCATTTTACAAAGGACTTTCGTCGCATTGAAGATTGAAATTGCCTGTGGTAAATGAAACCACACAAGCGAGTGAGCATCTGATAGAGTTTAATATTTTCTGGACTTTCACCAAACATCATCCATCATCATCAACTTACATTCCCTCTCATCTCTCACGGTCTTGAGCGACGCTCGTTAGTTAAACGGGAGATTGACACACAACAATTTGAGAAGAATTACCACTTCATTGCAACCCATTTAACATGGTACAGATTTACACTCACAGCTTCCTTCTATATTTTTGGAACATTAAAAACTGGATTGCTAAAACATGAATTATTTTTCAGTATGTAGGGGAGACTGGGGACAATTGTAACAGGGGACAATTGTAACACTGGCCCGCATTCCTAGTACAATGGACCGATCGAGCCCAAATTTT
>JAAXYW010001822.1:0-18743 GCA_036851895.1 Orthonychiurus folsomi | reverse complement strand
TGACTGATAATATTGCACTTAATTTAAACCATGCAATAAAAATATTATTGAAGCTGAAAATTGATTCTAATTTTAAATTCTTCAAACATTACGAAAAAGATTGAGTCTTTCAGATACTTTCTGATTTTTATATATTTGAATTATTGCAATATGTTCAGTATGCTAAACTGTTTTCTGTTAATTGTAGCCACTTGTACACAAAAGGAATGGGTTTCAATAGTACTTTAAAATTTCCCAAAACTTATAGATTTTAGATTTCCACCACCATCTTGCCCATTGGGGTTTGAAGTTGAATTTTTAAGAATTCCTCCAAGGCTTTTGTTTTGTCCATTTGCCACCATGTGGGTTCCGTTCAGAATTATTGTAACTCCGTTAGAGTTTCTTTTAATATCTTCATTTAGATTATCCCCAGACACATACCATCTTGAAAATACATTTTCCAATTCTCTTCTTTGTATTGATAGCATTAAACCAGGATCTTTCTTTTCATTAAGAAAATCCAGCCTGGATGGCTTTGGCCTGGAATAAATTGAAGGGTATGCAGTGAGTTGTACCACATTTTCTTGATCCTGCAGAAATATGTAGAAAGTGATGTGATATTTGCAATAATGTGATAATACCAGTGCAAAGTATTTCCAGTTCGGAAATAATATTTCCTCTTGGGATCTGGTGTCGGGCTAGGACAGTTCGAATAGTCAGGTGAAGAGCTCTCCGGCCTACTTTGGCCATTGCATTCTATTAAAACTTTTGTAGTCACCCGTGTACTCCTTGATTCACTTGGATTTCCATTTGTACTGGTGTTTGGTTCAGATAAATTCTGACGAATGAAATCATGAGTCGATTCCCCATCAACTCCAGCAGGTAGCTGCAGTTGGAGTAAACCAGAATCGTTAAATCTGCAATTTGAAGTAGATACAACTTATTCGTTTCAAAATCGAGCTTACAGGAGGTGGAGGAGGTGGGGACTTGTTGTGTTTTAGAGTTGGTGGCAGTGTAAGTAACAAAGCTTTGCTACTTCTTGTTCAGTTTCTTGAGACTCTTGATGTTGCCGCTCAATGCGAAGTTGCCTTTGGCGAACAATTCCAGCAACTCTTTGTTCGACCATTTTCCTTGCATGCTCAACTTCTTTTTGCATTCGCTTGGCACGGAATGATTCTCGTTCCTTAAGTAATCAACATAATTTAATACGTGTGTCTATTCTCAAAAATTTATAGTTTGCATTAAAAGTCTCACTTCATTTTGATGGCTTGGTGTTTCTGGCCTGCAGCACAGAGTTTACTCTGCTCACCACAGATTTATTAATTGACGTAATCAATTGGCCGAATGAAGTTATTTTCTAATAATAGGAAATGTTTTCTTCAAGATCAAAGGCGTAAGATAACAATTAGGTTGGCAATTTTAAGCCTAACTGAGCAAATACTGAAACATTCAACTTTTGTCCTCCTCAGAAGTTCTTCGGGCACAACACATTGCATTGAAGAGACGTGGAATGGTCGTTTGTTCGGGTTCAACGTCTTTTATTCTGAGCATGCCGAGAGTAGAAACTGTAAGTTAAGCGCAGTGAAACTGTGTAAGCCGCTCTCTATTATCTGCAACACACAGTACAATATTATTCGGGGAATTAGGGCGATTTATGCCAACGAGAGCGCAGCAATAATACACCGTTAATACACAGTTTTTGACTTTGTCGATGAGGAAGAACGAAGAGGTAAATTCTTAAAAATTAACCACCACCTATATCTCTTAAATCAGTTCAGTGGCTTTTTCTTTTCTCCTTTAGCATAAATAGCAGCTGTCTTATAATTTAAACTCTCTCACTTTACTGTTAAATGTATTTTTTGTGGTCGAAAGCCAATTAAATTAACTAGACCTGTGCAAAGCTATGTAAATAAGTGGTAATACAAAAAATCAATATTTTTATCAATAAAAAAGGAACATTTCTTCCTGATCAATACTTAAAAATGGACTGATTTTGCTGGTTTAGTTGCAGAGTACTTGATAATCCAATTTGTTAAACACTATTTGAAGCTAGAAAATAAAACTAACCATAAACCATTAAACCTTTTTTCCAATTCAGTAATTTTCTTGACCTCTAGTAACACTTTAAGTCTGAAGCAGAGGATAAAGGAACAAATCCACTTTGAAGACAGTTAAATCATTACAATACCAAAGCATATTAATTCAACATGTGCAGAGGTCTGAGCCAGCAGTAATGACCTTTGACCCAAATTTTAAATTAGCGTGTCTTTTAATTTTGCTCAAAGAATTGAAGATTGAGTTGTTACCACCTCATCAACTGGAAAGTACACGATACGTGATAATCCGATCAAGCACAGCTCCTCGTCGCTTAAGTCTAGAGCTCCTAACAGAAACTATTCTTAATCGTTCCTCTCTTACATAAAATATGTCCGACCACACTTATTTTTAGTTTACCAAAACAAGTAGCATTGGTCACGCAATCACGTTCAAGTCTGCGTTGTTTCAACGATTTTGTGTTTGCAAATCGATCCATTCTTGTTAACAGTGCTTCCGTCCTCCCCCTCCTTCCCACAGAACCTTCGCCCCTTTACCTCCATTCTCCACTATTATTTTTTGAAACTATTCTCATAAAGTCCAGTGTGCGGTAAATCATTTGAGCAAACCTCTCCTCTAGCCCTATAATTAATGTAAGCATGACTTCCCTTTTATTGGGCTTTCGCACGGATTGAGCTAAGATTTATTGAAAGCCGATTTTCTTCGTGACCCGAACCTAAAATAGTTAATTACTATCCTAACCCATTTATCTAGCTTCTGTAATTACAAGCTGATTTTACAAACAAGAACTACTGAGAATCAGTTGGCTGGTAATAGATGCCATTTTGATGGCGTTTGTATTGTCAAACAGTTATTTGGGATTTGTCAGCCAATAGGCGAACAACAAGAAATATTTATGTTGTGCATTAATCAGTAATCCTTTGTTGTATTTTGTTTAATAGCTCGGGTTAACCAAAATCGCTTTCCAATGAAACTTTATTTGCAATAAAATTGATAGATTCAAGTCCACAGCCTTCAAGAGCACCATTAGGTATTCTTAATGTGTTAATGCTATTTATAAGGGAAAAATTATTTCTTCTAGCGAAAAAATGAAATAGAAACACAGTAGTAGTGTTTCACTTTGTGCAGTTGGTTGAATTTATTAATTAAGACACATTTGTTCTCCAAATAATTTTGTAAGGTCTTTTGAGATAGAATAATGGAGGAGACAGGAGATTCGTTTGAGGACGAAAAGACGACTACATCCCGAGATTAAAAATGTAGTGACTCGGTGCAGTTTAGTCCTTTGGAAATCATCATTCACATTTAATTTCCCAATGGATTTAGATTTCCAACGGAACCCGAGCCTGCAACAGCATGCAATGCAATCCAATATATAAATGTAGAGGAAAAGACGCTTATTTGCTTGTTGGAGAGCCAGTCAACTCTGGCTGGAGCTTGAAAGCCTGAAAGTGGCATACAAGGAGCAAGTAAGTGCGTGCCTGAGTTCTACAAACCAGCAGGTTTTACAAACGAGAGCAGTACTGGAATTGCAGGTGTATTCAGGCTTTTTTTTGGCTCGCGTCGCGTGTTTGATTCCTCTCCCTCCAGTCAAGTCAGCCAAACATCACATACGTATACATAGTAGTTTTTATGGCAGTCCTCCGGGAAGACATCAAAGTGTTTCCATTCCGGGAGTTCCTTTAGGATTTTTTTTATCATTGATTGATCACATTGCACAGTCAGCCAACCAAATCCGCTTTAAAGGAGACTAATGTCTTAAATAACTCAATAAAATGAGTTCCGGGAATCTATACCCACAACCTTTGATTATCCTGCTGTAATAATAGATTTACCATTCTAATAGCGCCATGCAATATGGTAAATGCTAGGCTAAAAATACTTTCTACCTTTACTGGGATTCTGAATGTATTTGTAGTTGTAATATGTTAGTTGATGCTTGCTACAGTATCTAGCTTAACAGAGTACAGCTTTGCACACTTTCATAAATTCCTGTAAAGCAGTACTACCAAATAGCGTTTTATTCCACTCCAGAATGCGTGACAAATTAGTCATTGGCGAATACATTGCTAAGTTCCGTTTCCCATCGTGTTGTCCTTCAGGAGTAGAGTAGCTTCATCGAACACAGAAAGTGAAAAGAGAAGGATCATGGAGTGATACATTTGAAAGTTGTCTTTTGTGAAAGAGTACATTTGCCATGTTGGTTTGTCTAAAATCCCCCTGAGTCCGACTTGAAATTAGGGAGAAGATAGACGGGGACAACCTGGATTTGGAATTAGAAACTCATCAGGGGCAATATCGTTAGGAATTGGGAGGAGGAGGCCCAAAGAGCCGGTCGTCGTCAGAGAAATGTTCCAGGGAATGAGGAGAAAGTCAAACTATGGACCTCGGATCATGCTGTCCTGGATCACCGTGTCTTCGTGAATTGAATCCAACGACCAAACTTGCTGCTCCCATTTCACCGCATCTGACCCCATCCAATAAACACACGCCTCGTAGTATCTCTTGGGCATTTTGTTCCTCCAGGACTCATTTCCCCTTTAGTAAATGTATACAGCCTGGAACACAAGAATTATTCAAGGAAGTAGTTCAAGCCTTAAGTCCCGTATGGTCAATGAGAGTTTAGGGTAATTTAATCGTTTAAATAGCAACTCACATCCACGCTTTCCAAATGGATGCATCAGATTGCTATACCTGCCTCTGTCAAGCATATTACTTCAAAATTGGTTATTTGAAATAGACCAATACAAGAAATTGAAAGATTCAAGCAATCCAAGTTTTAAAATTCATTGCCACCGGGGGTGAATGTTAAGTTGGAGAAATTGGATCGTGACCCAATTGAGTTCCCTTTGTCCCAAATTACCCTTCTCCGTCCGCAAACACTTTCTACATTATTAAATAAAGTTGAGGGCAACAAAGTGTGCAGAACAAGGGAGGAGGGAGAAACTGGAACCCGTGTTTACTCAACCTGAAAGAAAGACAGCTCTTCTCCGCAAACATGATCATTAATGAGGCTTTGGAATCTGAGCACTTTTTTAATTAAATACCCCCGTCCTAACCTTCCTCAGTTTGAAAGTGCTTAAGGATTCACCCCAAGGTGATGTACAGGATTATGTGTCTTTATTTGTATGTATTATTTTTAAATTGGAATTAACCTTCCATACTAGGGTAGCGCGGCTAGATAGCGAAGGTACTTTACGTCAACGGAAAATGTGCGAAGGGAAAGCCACGTGGAGAGAGGCGCAGGTATTGATTATGTGAAACCAGGTGTGCTCCAACATGCATGAATCGAACAGGATGATAATGCCGTAGCAAAGGTAGTAAGAAAGGACAACCAGACTTTCTCCTGCTACGATTGCATGACGGAATTGGCTGCTTTCTTAGAAATCCGCAATAAAATTTTAAATTTAAGTGTTCTTTCTTAAGATTTTTTTTGAAAAAAAGTCTGTTGTTAACAGAAGTTTGATCAATTCAACCTCGAAAAGAAGAAAGATGAAGTTTTTGGGTTGAAATTAGTTACATAAATTGTAATCAGTTAGATTTTATTATAAGCGCTGCGGAATTGGTTGAATTGGAGTGAAGGGAAAACCGCCCATGAGTTCAAAGTTCAAAACTTTTGAATTTATCAAAGGCCAAGTTTACCTTTAATCTTTCCCGGGACGATCTTTCCGCCTCAACAGGGCAACGGCTCTGTCCAAAGTTTGAGCAATGATTAAAAGTCCTAAGCTTAGGAAATTCCTCCAATGAAATAGTAGTATGCGAAGAAACTCTCAAATCCAGCTTTGCCTTGCAATCAGCTGGAGCCTAACCTAAGCAAGCATGACTTCAATTTCATCTTGTACTGCAACACAGTTTAAACGGTTTTGATGAATTGTAGACTCGCTTTGAACTTTGCGTACTTTTATGTTTTCAAAGATAGATAGATAGAAAGCGTTCCCGGTTTTAGGAGATGCGGAAATAAAAGTTCTTTGGTCCGAGACACATGCTGAGAGAATTTCATTTCTTTTTTCTTGGTCGAATTTGTAATAAATAATTTGGGGGAGCAACAGCTTGCCATTCCTTTCCGTACTTGTAATATGCAGGTAAAGCTCTTCAACCTGTATGAAAGAGGACGGGCATGTTGTGTCTATCAAATGCACAACAAAATTAAAGAGTAACTCCACAGATATAAAGATATGAGTGCTTTTTCTGTCACCCCCAGCAAAACGTGTCATCTTCTCTAGCTCTGAGTGATAATGCAAATTTTGCTATCACGTTAAAACTTCAAAGAACCTACAAAATCAAATAATTCAAAACACCGCCAATGTTAAAGTAAAATCCAGGCAGGGCAAGACTCAACTTAGCCGTTGGCAGTTAGTTGTCTGATTGAAATGAAAATGCAATCATAATTTTGGCAAAGAGGAATGGTTCAAAGTAAATAGGAATTGTAAGTTTCCAGTGTAAAGTGCCACATTTATTGCACATGGTTTGATTCTTATTTCAATTCCTTTCTTAAAATACTTATAACCTTGGAAATACGTCATTGAGATTTAAGAGCCACTAATCCATTATCACAGCTGCTAGCTGGTGTTGAATTTGAAGGTTCAATGCATGGAAGAAAGAGGGGAATTCCATTTGGAGAGGGCGGATAGGAAATTGAGTAAATAATAAATCCAAGTGAGTACACTACATATTGGAAGGAGTGGGCATGCTGAGAGAATAGATTCATCAGAACAAATTCCTGGGGAGCAAACGCATTTCCTGAAGAAATTCAAGGAGCACTTGGAGATAACAGCATGAGAGCGCGTACACAACTCTTTCTCCACATTTAATCTTCTCCCCCCTAGTACTTTTCCCCCATAAGTGAATGTGTATGAAATATATCTGTATGCACTGTCCCGGTGGTCTTACAACCAGTAAAAGTATAACCCTCCATTCAATTAATCAATAGCGAACAGTCGACTTTCATCGATTCTTTGGCAGGACTTCTCTGAGACCCACTAGACCACCGCTGTCCACTACTCTATTCTAAACTACGAAATAAAAGGGACTCCACTGGGCTCAATAAGATTTCAATTGAACTCCTGATGAGTCCTCCGCATTCATTGTCATCCTCTCTATTCTACTTAAAGTCAACTGTTTTTATTGACCGCGCCTCAGAGACGAATTGTCATAATTGGCGCTGGCCCCTTGAAAAGCTTTACATAAAAGCGTTTATTGCTTTTGTACAAGATTTACTGCCAGCAAATGGCGTATTTCAGTATTTGTTGGCGCCAAACTAGTAGTTTGATCAGTCTCATGCAAGACATGCGCCTGCCCTATCCTTATTTATATTTGGGTTACAATTTTGACATTCTTGCATAATCATCTAAGATTTTTGTAGTAACTTTGTGTCTTTAGACTGGATTAACTAATAACGTAGCGAGTAAACTGCTTTTCATTCTCATTCATCCAGCATCGGAAGAGGGAGGTCACAGTGATAGTGCGGTGTAGTATGTACCGAGTAAATTTCATAACCCGATGCCAAAATAAAGTACCTATTACCCCTCCATAATAAAGTTAAGTGCTGAATTAGGCTCTGGGGAGAATAAATTTCCCTGGCTGAGGGAGCAGGGATAAAAATATAGCCTAGCCAAGTTCAAACAGTTTGCGACATGAAGGCGTGCATAAATAAGTGAATGGATTGAATGCTTTGATATATCCCTCAGATTCAAGAGGCACCAGACCACTTATTCTTCTCAAATTTATTTTATATAAAACAGTTCAAAGCAACAAGAAATGCGCGGATGGGCTCAAATAAATAGCAACACTTCTGACATTTTAAAACCTCGGAAAGTGCTTGCGTACCCAGGGAACCTGTGAATTATTTTTCAACCAGTGCAATGGCCCAGCACTCCGTTAATATTAAAGTGATATACGTTTTTATACATCTAGCTACATCAAATTTACTAAATAATTACTAAAAGTAAGAGCCGGAATTGCAATTAGCTTCTATGGATGGACAACAGCGTGTAATAAAATGGAATGCATATTTCGTAGACATTTAAACTAATTGTTTATTTAGAGTCGATGCAGGTGGTTCCAAGAAATCCGAGTGCTTGCCTCAAGTGAAAACCTTTCAGAAACAAAGTAAGTTGCATCTCTTTGAAATCTAAGTTAATTGAAGGTACACAACTAAAAGCAAATAAAAGATTGTGTGTTTGGCACAGGTCCGACTCCTTGTGTACCACGCAATTCGACATTGATAAATTCACATTCGACCGGCTAAGACGGAGGGCGGCTGGAAAAGGAAGAAAGTTGGTTTAGAAAATGCATTTGAAACTGGGAGAGTTGAGGGGAAAGAAGAAATTGAAGTGGGGGGAAAATCTCTTGAGATCCTCCAAGATGTTTTCACCTGAGAAAACTGGAGGTCGAAAACCAGGCTTTGCCTCCCTTGGAGAGAACCGTCATGGAAAGGAAATACATTTGAAGTATTGATGTGTTGTATGGAGGTGGGGAAATACATTTCAATGGGAATACTGGACTTGGTGGAATAGAATAGCCTCCCTTAGACACAATTTAAAGAAATGGAATGTTTGACCGACCTGGGCTTCAAGGATTATTTAAGCAAAATAAATTTGTCCTACTTATCGGAAGAGGTTAAACTGAAATGAAAATATGTAGGATGCGTTTCCTTTGCCACCGATGAAGTTTCATTTTGTTTTACAGCTAAATTTGTCGAAAATAAAAAAGTGTCTTCAGGCAAAGTAAATATCAATTAATATTCATAACATGGGTACATTATTCAAATTGTTTGATTGATAAAAGTTACCCATTGCAGAGGCTGCTCATTGAAATAATACTCCCAGTTATTTCCTAGGACTCGAAAAATATGTGGATCAAATTCAAAAAAAATCGGAGACCGAAGATGCTTTTGAAAGGCGAATTGTTGAAAGGAAGCCTGGAAGTCCAGGTGCTATGTATTTCATCTGTCAACATGTCCGGGTCTCAAAATGGAAAGAAGACAAACCAGACAATGAGACAATGGGGACTCCGATTTTTTTTTACTCATGTCTGTTGAACAGGCATTTTGGTACGCGGAGGAAGGATGATGGGAGAAATAAAACAAACGTTACGAAATGAGGTTGATTTTACGGCATGGACGGAACGGCACACCTCTCACCTATAAATCCCTAGAATCTAAATTTCATTTTGACCCAGGTACTACTTAGATCTCCCCTGGAGAGTTGGGTTGTGTGGTAACATGTTTATATTTCCAATTTTCAAATTGGGTTTTTGTATCACTGGAATATTTCTGTACATTTAAGATTGCAATGCTTGCTTTCTTAATAGGACTAAGGATTTAATTTGCACAACATGGAAGGAAATAGCACAACACTTTCGAACCCACATAAACCGACAAAAACAAACGAGTCGGAATTAATTTATTCCTTAGAAGTTGCTACTAGAAATCAACTTAAGCAAAGGAAAGGCGAGGAATTAACTCCTCATCCGATTCATAAAGGCGAGAGATCTCCGGGAACTTCACTCCAAGACAAGAATTCTAAAACATTCACAAACGCCTCTTACAATGCAAAGGCTATGAGAAAAAGATCAAACGCAACACTCCTTCACATTCCGTCCGGGTGAGAAAATATGGATTTGAAAACGGGGGCCGTGTATTTTACGAGTTTCTTTGGACGAATTTGTTTAAATAGTGAGTCCGGTTTTTGGAATGCTTTCCAAGCCAAAAATGCGGGTTTCCAGGATATTTATCTCAAAGCTGGGTTGGTTTCTTCTCCCGCGCACTGGTGGATTGGGACCTCAAATTTGTCTGCCATGCTGCGCGTCCAGGAAGGTAATACGTACCCCCAGAGTTGAGGCACATCCAAAGTCCACGGCATATTTTCAGTCACCCTCAGACCAACCAGAGCCACTCACACACACACACATTCTCCTACACCAAATTCCCATCCACAGTTCAACATTGTTTCCAAACTATTCCAAAATAATTTGGAACTCGGACCAAATTTCTTTTACATTTATTTCAAGTGTCTACTCTTACCTATCTACAGACCACATTGAAATATTAAAACCCGCTTTGAAAACTTTTTAGACGACAATTGGACGACAAGGGATTTCAAACATCTATTTACTATCAATGCATTTACACCTGAGAATCGCCGTCAAACACTTCAAAATGTTATCCAACAAATTTCATTCCTGATACGCAATCGGGCGAAGGTAAAATTAGTGAAAACTGCGGAGAACAAATGAATGGTTGGATTCCTCGTCCCACGCGTACGAATGTGAAAATAGACACGACACGAGTTGGACGACGACGTGTGTGATGTGGGCATTAGAAAACTGAGCTGTGGAAATTCCCTTCCCCCCAAAAAAAATCCTTGGATGGCGTTGGAGGGAAATTGTGAACGGCGTCCTTACTTTGTGACAGTGGCAGCAGAACACACAAACACACACACACAAAAGCATTTCCAAGGCAAGCAAGGCGTACGTAACGTGGTCCCTGTGGTATTGATTTAGATGAATTGAGATAATTACATACAGAGTTTGACTTGCATAAGAAGTATTTTGCCTTTCTCTCCCTCCTTTCCCACCCTCGCGATTCCTGGACTCCGGAACGTCGTCCTACGTGCTGGACAAATAATAAAGGCCGGGGTCTGGCCTGGATGGATTCATTAGGTGATTATAAAGGGAAAAGGCATCCCTTTGCGTGTGCAACACATTAAAACTAAAACTGAACCCTTTCCCAATGGAGAAAAGAGTTGGTCGTGTCATTTGGAGGGGGGCTGGAAGAAAGCAGGACGTCATTGACTTTCACTCCAAAGCCATAAAGCATATGCTGTAATGCAAAGGAGTCAGGAAAACAAGTGCGTTTGTATTTTCCATCCATTTCCTCACTCAAGTGAAAGTTTGAATGTTGTGGTGATAGCTTTGGGAAAAAGCTCTTTTTGGTGAAGTGCTCTCCCCCCCCTCCTTTCCATTCTGGAAACCATTTCCTATTAGAGGCTCATAAAACCCAAGAGTCACACACACAGAACATCATATCTCAGCCATTCAAATATCCAAGTCCATTGGAATGAGGGAAGTGTGCACTAACCTTTTCAATTCTGTTCCCCGTCTTACAATCCAAGAATGGAGAATGACTGTGATGGTGGTGGAGTAAGGAGAAGAATCATCACGGCAGAAAAGATCCTCCAGCCTTAAATTCCAACACAATAAAAGTAAGTCTAATTTGTTTCTAACTGGAATCCTGCACAGTGAAGGATGAGTGTTCAGGTTAAAATTGCATGTGAATGTAGAATGAATTTTTAAAAGACCCCGTAGCCCCGTACCCCCTGAAGAGGAACTGCGTGCCAATAATTACTTTCATTGCCTTAGATTTTTATGACATCATTTCCGAATCCTTCATTTGTTCCTACAAAAGGAATGCAGGGCAACACGCGAGACTGGCAATAGAATCCATTGGTCTATGTAGTTCAATGCAATAAAACATTATGAGCATTACAGCACAGCGCATTTTACTTCTGGGATTCTGGTCCTCTGTGGATTTCCAATTATGAATGCATGAGAATGGGTCAGAACCGGACTTGAGAATTCTTTTGGAAGAAAGAGAGGAAATTTAATTTGGTAAATACTAAAGTCTGCAGTTTGAGTTTGTAGACTCTTATTAAATTTGTCAATTTCCTCCATGCAACCAACAATCTAAAAAACTCCGATAAGACTCCTTGGAGTTGTAAGTCTTAAAAAATAACTAGGCAAACAATTTTGTGAATTGACACAACTCAATCACTTGGACGCTTACAAACTTTTCCCAAGAAAATCTTCCCACGGAGGTAGTCTCCATGTGATTTCTTTGCGAGTAATATGTGGAAGAGATTTCTACACAGGATTCTTCAAATTTGTCACGATCCGTACTCCTTTCACCAGCCCAGCTTTTTTGTGAGTGTACAGATAGCAACACAACAGGCTGTCCTTGCATTACATTTTGATATCCATCTCTCATCAGGATGACAAAGTTTACAAAAGATAAAGTCTCAGCATATCACTTCCGCCCTACCATAACCATAAAAATGCAAAACAACTTTTTATTCTGTGAAGATGTCCTCGATCCCTGGATAACATTTAAAAAAATTTTGCATTGGGACTATCACCCACAAGGAAGAGAAACGACTTTCTATTACGAATACGCAATTCCCTTCACAAAAACAAGGAGAAAGAGGCAAAACATTTCCACGAAGCAAATGCTCCTCCCCATCCCATGATTGATATATGTCCGCACAATATTTTGAGTAGACGAAACCATTAGTGAACTACGCCGCTGAAGGTTTCCTTGGTGTAAAATGTCCTCCCCAGAATTTCCGGTCTACTTTGTATTTATTTATTTGCTGGGGTTGTACTTTGGAGGGAGAGGCTTATTTGTTTGCACAGCACACCTGAGAATGTCTTCATCTATTCCACCGGGGTCCTCAACTCAGCGCCTCATCTCTTCGAGCCAGAAAAAACGTCTAAAAATCCCCTGAATCACAGCAAAAAGAGGGATTTTTCTTTTCATTTTAAAGGATTCTTGGCTTTTTTTAAATCTTGACTCATTCCGCGCCGGGCAGTAGGATCCATGATGAACGACTGTCGTCGTCCGCTATGTTGTACCCATATTTATATTTGATGTATGCATCCATGTCCCACTGTTTACAACGCCAGGAGTGCTTCTGTCTAAATCCTGTAATGTAAACAGGGATCTTGTAAACTCAAGGATTTTTCTTCCACTTCCAAGTCTTTTTTGTTTTGGGTCCGGAGGAATCGGGAGATCAAGATGAAGCCGCGGCTGAAGGCCTTCCAAATGCTTCTCCTTATGCCATCCATCCAAACCCTTCATTTTCCATTTCTCTTCAAATTCTGTCGAATCTTGTCCAATTCATAAATTTCCATGGGTGTGTGTTGCGTGGATGAACACAGGCGCCAATAAACATGTTCACATTTTGTTTTGTGTAAAAAGCCACAAGACAATGGAGCTTAATGCTTCAGGCTAACTTTAATCAGTCTAAAACAATAATTAAACTAACAATACACAATCAGAGGCGATTGTGAGTCCCAGTAAAGTATAAAATGTGAATGAACATTGGTTTAGGATGAGAAAAAGAAGGAATTGCCGCCATCGTGTTTCCTTTGAGACAACAAGAAGTTGTGCTTTTGTAAGGCGGGTGCATTGCGGTACATGGCTCGGGTTGGGAGATGAACAATAATCTCTCTATTTTAGTTGTAGCCGTGCCGTGCCTTGGCGGCCGAGTATTTCTAGCGAAAACACAAAGGAATATTACTCAGGAACCCACGATCTGGTCTGCTTTGGACTCAAAATGGTCTCCATTCAATATAATATAAGAATGAAGGAGTGCGGCTTCACATTGGAGGAAGGAGAGCCCGAGTCTCGGACCTCAGAGCGACGGATCCGGGTAAAATAAGAAAGATTTGCTAACAAAGACTGAGGATGGAAAAGGATTACGGGTAACTGAAGTTATGGGGACAGGTTATGTATTGACTCCCTTCTGAAAAATGTAAGGATTATTAGTAGTGGTCCTTCGAGAGTACTTTCCTCTGTCCTTCTCTTTTCCCAACCGATTTTCCCAATCTGCTAAGTCTCGTCCGAATGGATTCAGTAGCCTCTGTATTTCTTTCAATACAAATATTAAATGAAGTTCAAATTTGACAATGGATTTTGATCCAAGAGAAAATGTCCACATCATGATTTTCAACTTGGGTCCAGGGAACCACTTAATTTGTGATGGATTTATTAAATAATATGGTAGAATACAATAACATGTAGGATAGAGCCATGGACTGTTCATTAAACTTTCCAGTAGAGTTGACAAGATTGCAACAACAAAATCGGCCTCGAATGAGAAGTTCTAATGGACTTTCCATTAGGGTAAATTCTAGGACAACTTACATTGGAAACTTGTACTCATTCTCGGATCAAGCCTTCGTTTTTAAGTTTTCGGCTACTTGCGAACACAAAGTGAAAGTTGCGAAAGCTAGCATCGAAATCACAAATTTTTAACCAGAAGCACTTTTAGTTTCCATTAAGCCTGAAGCAGAGAAAGTAATACTAGTATACTACTAAGTATACTAGTATTAAATGCACTACTAGCAATATCCAAAACTTTATATCTCATAATCTTAATTTAGTACAAACCAGCTAACACTATTTCGGAATTTTTTGACTTTCAAAAGGAGAAAATAATAGTACAACTTGCAAATTCTGCAATTCAATTCTAATATCGGCTGCTGGGGGAAGACAATGTATAACGCGAATTGATTGACGGAATAAAGGGACTCATCTTTAATATCCGGCCCTTGCTTCAATCATAAAAAAATTTGTCAATCGCCTCCCGCAGTCGTCTGGCGATGTGTTCTGATCTGCAGATTGAGTAATTCGATAAGTAATGACAATTGGACCACTGTCCAGTGAGCGGAAGAGAATGTATCATGATTTTCCGCCCAAAATGTAAATAAGTCAGATCCTCCCCGCATATCCACAGGGTATTAGAAAGGTTGGATGTTTACTGACCCATTTGAACTGACATAAAACTTGTTCACTTCTACTCTTTTCTATCTCATGACATAAAATAAGCCTAAGCCTTTTCATTGGATTTCACCCAATCAAAATTGTTCCCGATGCCTCTTTATGTCAGTCCATCTAATGGTCATACATGCATAGTTCTAACTCCAGTTTTATTGATGGATCCCTATCATCTCTTTTTCGGTCCGAATGTATCTTTTATGAACCCCAATTCAGTCCCAATGGAATTCCTTGGACTCGGATCACTCTTCTGGAATTAAACATCCTGAGGGATACAACCATTGTTATTGCAAATCATCAAAATTGTAAGCCTTTTTGAGTTTGAATTTTGTATCTCGTAAGATCAGACACTGAATTATACAATGCCGTGGTTTCCTGCTGTGGTTCAATTAGCCAACCCAACGGGGAACACGGAGGACATAATCAATTCAAGAGCCTAAAAATTTAATTAATTATATTGCCGGCCTCCAGGCACCACACAGCCCTGGTTCACGGGAACGAGCGTCTATGGACAAGTTTTCCATCCCGACCGTCATAGCATAGGAGAAAGCAGTTGGCCGAATTATAAAATATTTACAAATGCGGAGTCTTTGTAAAAGGTTGCGTTCCAAATGCATGCCAAGCAGCATACTTAGGCAGGAATGGACTTTGTAATCGCTGTGAATACTCCACTGCCCTAGTAGCTCTTCCACGCCAAGGCTAGAATTCAACTACACACATTTTAACTAGGACAAACAATCTGAAACGTCAATATTGATTGCCTTCCAGATTTGACAAATGAATGACAAAAATGTGTGGGTAGAAGTGTGACCCTTAGCATTGCACCAACGACGTACAATTACATTCTTTAATTTCGAAAGTGATTTTTAATAGTAAGGAATGTCCCAGTAGAACCAATATTCGTAGGAAATGGACTATATGATTTAATGCAACTAACAACTTCTGTGAACCTTGAACAAAAATCCCCAGCCAATTGAGTTGAGCACGATTCAGTGGGGAAAATATGAAGGGTTTAGTGTGTTGTGGGGTAGGAGCTATTGAAAGGATTTGTCCAAAATATTAAAGATTTTATTGATTTCCTTGGAACCATCCCATTCCCCTTCTTTTCATTGAGACAATGAGTAGTCTCATAAATAATTATCCCACAAAGCGTTTGTCGGTTGGATGGTCTGAGCTGAAACGCCAATGGCAATCCCAATGCTCTTTGTCAATGCAAAAATGCAATGCAGCCCTTAAGCTATTTCCGCAAAGCGGAGCTTTCTTTACTTTTCTCTTTTGTATTCTTGGAAGCTGGGGTCCAGGTTAAGACGAGGGAACCGGGGGAAAGAAAATTGAACAACAAACCAAATCCGGGAGAGCAATTTATCTTTGGGATGTCAAGCTCTTTACCGATTTCAATTCTCCCATGAATTGGGTAAACTGATTCTCAAGCTTTTGTGAATGTGTAGGTAGGTACAAGGGGCTACAGATTTCCATTCAATCAATAGGGAATATTATATTTTCTCTTGTGCATAGCCACAATCCAAGTTTAAAAATACAATGACATATTTAAGAATTATTCAATATGGAATTTGTCACTGCCATGATCCAAGGTTTCGAAGCATTTCTTTGAAAACCTGCAAAATCCCTGGACCCAGTCGTACTAACGCATTGCAGACGGAGAATGAAAGAAAATAAAACTCAGCTCTCATGCTGAGCTTAATATTGGATTAAGGTGAAGGAAATTTGCAGGGTGGATTCAGGGAGGTCAGCAACTCCACCACAATTTGAACATTTTGAAGATTGGAATGACGAGAGTGAAATTGTGTGTGAATCTCGTGAAGTGCCTTTCGAATGGAGCATAATATCAGGATTCACATTCCAGTCCCCACCCACCCATTTGCTCTCATGGAAGATGATCTTGTCTTGGAGAGGAATGAAAGGAAAAGGGTACTTTCTTTGGGTGCAATCTTCATTTGAAAGGTACCTTGCGGAAGCTCCTCCGTCTCCCATCCATCCTTTTGTTCTTCCTTATGTATGTATGTATGGATTTTGAGGAAAGGATTTATCACAATGGCTTGAGTCCTCAAAATCGGATATTCAGACGAAGAATGAGCATGTTAGCACATCACGTCATCTTCCTCCCCGTCACCTTTTCAGCTATAAGTTTCTATCCTTCTTCCTTCCTGCAAATAAATTAGTTTCTGGTTTCAACCGAGGGAAAAAGTCAAAGCGGTGGAATGACAACGCCTTCGGTGTCAGTGGATGTGTGGCTGCGATAGACATTTTCACAGTCGTTCTCCTCCTGTTAAAACACTGTTCCCTTGTACAATAAAGATCCGGGCGCCGCGTCGGCCTACAATACTTACCCATGACAACTGCCAAATCCAGACGTCGTGGAACAAGAACGACTTTCTTTTTTCTTGATTACTTTTGACTTTCAATTCCAAAGTTTGATGGCTTTTGTCATAGCCGAAAATCAATTAGTCTCAAGTTGTTTGATAAAGACATATAATTATGGAATTGTATTCCTGGAGAAGTTTTTCTAAAGGGAGGGTCTGCATTTGCACTTGCGATTTCTAGCACTGCCAGTGCATGTTGCTTTGAAGGAAATTTGCAAATTCACTTTGATTTGTAAATGGCTCTTTATGTGTTTAAAAATGGATTGCCAAACTATATCTGGTATTCTAAATTGTGAAGACTTTCTTTATATTTATTTTTATAAATCAGCACATTAAAATATTCTTATTTTTATTTGATGTTAGATAAACACATGGTTGTTGTTTTGTTTTATCTGAATTTGCTACAGAGTAAGGTCCAACTTGTTCCTTGATTGTCTGGTTTTCTCCTCTGCGCTTTGCATTCGTTCCTATTGCCAACATGGAAAATGGAGTTGAACCTGTAAATAACCACGTTCCCAATTCGTTGTTTCCTTTCGATATGAATACGAGATTTGCGTAGACCAACTTTTCAATGCATAATAAACAAACCGCCAGGTACTCACAACGTTTTACGGTTAAAATAAATTGAGCAAGTCCACTTTTAATTGATGTACTAGGTCGCAGGCAAATCAAGTAACAGCGATAATCGACTACAAACTGCTTACAACCACATAATTTTCATTCGATTGGAAAATGTTCATCTATCACACATTTTTTGAACATTTTTTATTATTGCTTGATGTTGAAAGAATCAACCTAAATTGAAAGGTAAATTAACAACCATGTAACTCTATTGATTGTGGTACGAGTTGAATAAACTAGTCAATTAAAGTTAAACTTGTCAACTATCATTTTAAATTTTGTAGACGTCATGTCATCGTGAACTTGTGTCAATTCGGTGTATTCTTTTTTGCCTTTGTCTTCTTAATTGTATTCATAGTAACTGGCTGTAACGCCTTTCTGGCCCGAGATTGTTCTTCCTTGGTTATCATGACTTCGGCTTCTTCTTCGATTTCTTCTACAACCAGCTGACTCTTTTCAGCTTCATCTATGTTCTCATCTCCTAAACAAATAAAACAAATAAAAGCTAATAAAGAATAATTCGCCCGTCAAACAACGTAAAACTCAGATAAACTTGCTGTTCGGTTTGGGCATTGGACCGTCGAAGTACAATCTGGGTCCTAAGTATCGCCAGGGTTTGTGAACCTTCGTATTGTGGCGTCGCAAAGTTGATAACGAATCGAAGTACACTCGACAAGACTCACAATAGTGACTTCCCTGATTGGCGACTCCCACTGCTTGGCTCCTTCGACGTCCCATACTTCAGCACCTAGAAGACAAAGAATTATTATTACATTCTGCGCTTAACCTTTGAACTGCGCAGTGTGCCAGTGCGGAAATCATTCAGTTCAAATGTGGCAGTGCAATTAAATGTCAGTACACTATACCTTGTAAATACTCTGTTCAAAGATATAGGCGGTAAATGTACTCGTTGATAAACATAGGTCAGTCCCAGCCCTGTTCAATACTTGTTTAGAAATTGAATCGCAGAGCAGCTTTAACCAAGGTCAAAGAGGAATGCCCAGAGGGAACAAACAGTCAAGCGTGGCAATAATATGAATGTTATTAAAAAATATCAATTGGAAAAGAATGGTTCCAAGGCGGAAGGGGGCCATGCGCGATGAAAAGAATGAAATAATTTTTTTATTGAAAAATAATTTCTAAATTAATTT
>JAAXYW010001821.1:0-18744 GCA_036851895.1 Orthonychiurus folsomi | reverse complement strand
ATTTTTCTGATTTATAATGACATGATGAAACTTGCATATGTGTATTAATGCCGAAAATTGCGTATTTCACGACTGGTTGAGTTGTTTAGCAAAGATTAAACCTAATGACTCATGGTCGTATTGACCAGAGCAGAGACCATCTGGTCATAAAATCTCCAATTCCACATAACCTGACAGAAACTATTATTTTCAATTGATTTGAAGTAATTCAATTTAATCGGCTTTCTTTTGCACGACGGGTCATTTGCGTTTCTATTAATATATGCTTACATTATTTTTTATTCAAAATTTAGTTAAGGCAAAGAAACATATCGACCTTTCAGTGAGGCATTTCACTTACTTTCTTTAAACTCATCTTTGCAACTAATTTCTGTGCAGAAATATACATCACTAGAGGAAATTGCTAACAATGAAACCGGAAGGGTTGACCCATTTTCTAAACTTGCACTTACGCGACTGAAATTGGTTTCGGTTTAGTAGACCCAGGTAGTGATGTAATTCTTAAAACTACAACGTAATTCGGTAAAGACTTGAGTCACCAAGGATGCCGGTAGACTTATTTTGTGAATCCTTTTGCACGAATTTGGCGGTGATGACATTTCATTCAGTACACCTTACATTTACTTGCCTTTCCATAATTAGCTTGTTTTGTATTTAATTATAAGTTGAATTGACACGCACGAGTATTCAATGGTGTCTGGTAAATAAAATGAAGTCACATTTCGTGTGTGAATATTTTGAGAGTGGGAGTGAGTAAGCGAAATGAGTATTTGCGTTGAGCGGATGCGAGATGGGACGGAGTCTTTAAAGAAGTCCTTTGGAATGAATTGCAAATTAGCACAACCACTTGATATCCACCTGTGCTACATTAAGACTTTCTTTAAGTGCAAGTGGAGTCATTTTTGTTTTGAAGACTAATTTCCGAATTGAATGGGGATGCACGGGGATTATTCAGATGCTTAGCCTTAATTTCAATTAGTATTACGAAATACATTTCGCAATTTTTTCAACCTGTTGCCGTTTAGAATATAAATTCCCACTGACTATCGGTATTGAATTGGAAATATGAAAACTATTCCCAGAAAGCGGTACTAACTCTTCATTTGATTTTTCACAGGAACCTCAACGTTACACAGTAGCTTTGAAGGGGCACGACTTCACAGGTCTTGGCTTTAGCGTTTGTGGAAACATGAGAGATGGGATCTACATCAAAGATATGATGCAAAGAGGTCCAGCTGCTGAGACGAAGCAAATAATTCCTGGTAAGTTACTTCTACATTACAATATTGAATCCTCAAATCAATCACGCCGCGTTGTGCTCGGGACAAAGGCGCCGATTAGGATTCGCTTTAAATTAATTGTACATTCGACAAATATGGAGGGCTCGGGAAGATGTCACTCTATTCGAACAAATCTTGTAATTGATTGTTCCTGAATGGCCGAGACACGTGTTACTTGACACCACAATATTGTAAGGGACCACATGGCGGGATTTGAATCTTTGTTCAAGTGACAACTTGACTTTCGCTCGTATCAAGCGAGCATATCTTTCAGGCAAGGGTTAACGTTTTATCAAAATACAGGTATCCCCGACTTTTTGTAATCCGAGCCGCCTGCATGCGTACACAGTGTATTAACTCTTAAAATCTTTAAAATATAATGTCAATTATAAAAGGAATTCTAATGTTTATGAAATCCAGGTGACCGAATAACCGGAATGACGGTATCCTTCAAACAAATGGTGCTAGAAGATGCACTCACTCTGCTGAGCTACGCTTCACCCTATGAAGTAACTTTGGAAATGATGAGGTTGTCGGAGAAATCCCTACCACACAAAGGGATAATCCTCTCAAGCCCAACAGGCGCCCATTCTTCTGGCCCTGGCGGACAAACCTCCACCATACACAATTCCGAGAGGGTGTGTCATCCGTTTTTCAAAAGTCAATCAATCGATGACTTGAGAAAGGTAAAATTTTCTTAGATGCTTTACAATCAGATATGTCTGCCACGCGGGCGTACGCTTTGACACTTTGCTTTGTGTTTTTGTTGTCTGCTTTTTTAATTAGCGCTGCCAGACACAACTACATGTACAGGAGCAAAAGAATAGACGGAACACTTTAAAAGTATGTTAAATTAGAAATTAGGTGCAATTTGACATTTGCATTCGGGCTATATAAGTGCTAAAACCTTCGCAAAGGACCGGGATTAAATTAGATGGACTGTAAAGTTTATATTTCAAATTAACATCGAAAATTAGAGTAGGCCATTCGAATTTGAGCACTAACTTTGGGCTAAGGTGTATTTCCTTTGCGGTTGTTGATAAATGCAATTCAATTGTAATTTAAACAGTACAATGGAAGTGTTTGTAATGCGTATTCCCATCACATCGCCTCCACAGTCGGAGTTAATCTACTGACTTTGTTTTATTAATAACGCGTGGAGACGTCGACGCTTGGCTTTTGGATTTGAGAATTAGTTATAAATAAATATCGAGATAGCTTTGAAGTCCCTGCAGCATGTCTGCCTAAATACCTCCACGTACAAGGCGTCCGTCCATCTTATCTGACATGAATTTAGTATGCATTTACGTGATTGGAATCCCAGAGTAAAGCAAATATCGGCAGCGAAAAGATCAATGGATAACCGGAGAGAAAGGAGGGAGGTTGGACAAGGCTTAAGTCTTTGCACAAGGAGATATTTCGGAGTATGATACATGCAAGCATGTGCTGAGTTGTCTTTGAAGATGCTAGATACGAGTTTAGAATCAAAATCATTCACGTAGTATAAATATTCCCTTTTCGCGTACGTATGAATGCTTGGAATGCAAAAATCCCTTCCAACGATTTCTAACTGTTTAATGTAAAACGTAAACTTACACTTGGTTGGGTTTGCAGGTGGGGAAGGAACATCTCGATCTTAAAGTGGACCGAGTGAAAAGACAAGGGAATGGATTGAAGGTGTCTCTCGATATGCCCAAGTCGGCCCACGGAGTGCCAAATAATGAGAATCGATCACCCAAGCTTGGAGTGACGATTGGGATGAAAGGAAAAAATTTCCCCGAGGCTCATCAACTTAAGAAGGATGTTTCTGTAGTCGTTGATGAGGTGGATTCCTACCGAGCTCCGAATGTACAGCAAATTAAAGTGTCAGCAGTCAAGCCAGAAATTGTGCCCCGAGTTAAATCAAAGGCTGCACATGCTAAATCCGCCAACGTCTCGATGACAGCCAGCTCCCCGAATGTCGTTGAAGCAATTTCTCCTGTCCTTCAAATGGTTTATGGGAAGGGGGATGGGGAAGAAGCTCGGAAAATGAAAGACAATGCAGTGATTGAAATCGAGCCGGTGGAAATGAAAATTCCAAAGCCAACCGTAAAAATTGCATGTCAAGACGTTCCTCCCAATGTTTTGGAGCACATGTCGGGCGTGAGTTCAAAGGCTCCGCATGTTCAGATCAAAATTCCACCGGTCGTGTATGAGGAATCTATAACAACGATTGTGGAATATGAGAATGAGACTTCGGATCATAAGAAGACCACAAGTCCAAAGAAGGAGAAGAAAACCAATAAAGTCAAAGCCGAGAAAACGGATTCCCCGCCCACAAAGGAGAAAGAGGAGAAGGGGGAGCAGGACAAGGATAAATCAAAATATAAATTTGGAATTCGTGTTTTACCGGATATTAGCCTCGGCTTTGGGAAAAGGGCCAGTACACCTGACTCTGAAGGAGAAAAGCAAACAGACAAAAAAGAAAAGTCAAAGAAGAAAGACAAAGAGGATTCAAAGAAAAAACAAATAAAAGAGGAGGAAGTCGTATCCATTAAAATGAACCCAGATATCGGGGCGAATGCGGATAGCTCTGATTTCAATGTGAAAATGACTCTCCCACAAATTGAGAAACCCAAGCCGATAATCATTGATGAGACAATGGAAGTAAACATTATGACTCCACCCATCCCGAAGCCGGATATTACGACAGAAACTACGACGGAAGAAACAATTTATTACAAACAAGACACACCAACACCAGCTGAGAGGCCACCTTCTGCGGACTCAACGGGTTCAGGCGAGAAATCCAAAAAGTCAGGATTTCACCTGCCGAGTATTAAACTTCCACTATTTGGGCACAGCAAACAATACAATCTGGAACCGGAGAAGGAAAAGGAAGTTAAACTCCAAGCTCCATCCGCAAAGATGGAATTCTCCGCTCCAGAAATTGAAATGCCAGAGATTAAAGTTGGCGCGAAAATGGATACACCCGACACTAAATTTGGTGGAAAAGTAGGGATGCCAGATATTAAACTTGGGGGGAAAATGGAAACACCAGATTTAAAACTTGGTGGGAAAGTGGAAACGCCAGAGATGAACATCGACGGGAAAATGGGAACGCCAGATTTAAAGCTTGGTGGTAAATTGGAGACACCAGAGATGCACATTGACGGGAAAATGGGAACACCTAATTTGAGCTTTGGCGGGAAAATGAATGTGCCAGATATTAAAACGGACACCAATTTGCATGACATCAATGTTGGTGGGAATATCAAAATGCCAGAAGTGAAGGCCAGTGGGAAAGTCGGCTCGCCAGATTTGAAGCTTGACGGAAAAATGCATGCACCAGATATTATACTTGGTGGTGAGATGGGGACGCCAGATTTAAAACTTGGTAGAAAAACAGAATCGCCAGAATTAAAACTTGGGGAGATGGAGACGCCGGAGATTAGCCTCGGAGGCAAAATGGACAAACCCGAGGTTCATGTTGACGGAAAAGTCGACGTGCCGGAAATTAAAACATCTGGTAAATTTGAAATGCCAAAGTTTAAATTTGGGGGCAAAAAGTCAGCCCCGGAAGCAAAGGTTGACGTCCAAATTCCTGAAATGCCGAATATTTCTATGGATAAGGACGTTCAAGTTCAATCAGCACTTCCCGGTGCAGGAGTAGAAGTTTCCGTGAATAAACCACATGTGGAAGTACATGTTCGAGAAGAAATGGAAATATTTATGCACGGAAGCAAAGAAACATCACCGGAGCCAATGACTGATAAGGAGAAGATTGAAAAGGAAAAGGGACCTGAGAAGCCGGGCTTCATGTCCAAACTTCGAGATCTGAAAGAAAGAGTAACACACAAACTCTCAACACATGACAGTCCAGATTCTAGCGAATTTGAAGGTGACGAAGAAGCACACAAGGAGAGGAAAAAGCGAAAGGAGAAGGAAGCCAGGGACAGAAGCGCCGATGCCAAATTACGGGAGAAACTGGAAAAGGAAGAAAAGCAGAAAGAAAAAGCCAAGGATAAAGAGCGCATAAAAGCAGAGAAAGCGGCGAAGAAAGCAGAAGCGAAAAAGAAGCTTTCAGCTTCCAAGGATGAACTAAGTGCAACATCGTCGTCATCCTCCGATGAAAGTGATCAGGAAGTACACGGAGAGAAGGCAAAAGCAAAGAAAAAGTCGAAGGGTTCGAAATCAAAGGACAAGGATAAGAAAGCAGGAAAAGACAAGAAAGAGAAGGAAAAGTCCGGTTCAGCAATTGAAGTGAAAGCGGATAAACATGATCCTCATGAAATCCAATTTGAAATTGTGAGTCGTCCACCTAAACTCGTTCCTGCCAAACCGCCGGTAGTGCCCAGAAAATCCAAGGATTCCATGAAAAGTGATGATGTAGAGAAGGATGGGAAACCTCAAGATAAAAAGAAAGATACGTCTACCGGTACAAGTAGTAGCAGTAGTAGCTCTGAAGATGAACGCGATGGCAAAGATAAAAAACCCAAGAAACCGAAGCGCTCAACCAAAAGAAAGGCTCCAATACCACCAAATTCTGCAGACGTTTCAGTTGTCACAATTTCAGCTGAAGTCGCCGAACCACCAATGGACCTTCACAGGTTCTCTGCTCCAGAAATCATAGAGGCGACTGTGAAACCAAAACTAGAGCTCCACACAGATAAGGGAACAGTCGCAATGAAGAGTCCAGGGGTTGGAATAGAAGTTGAATCTCCCAAACCCAAGACACCTGATAGCGGTCGAAGATCTGCCTCCGTTGGAGATTTAACGAATCTACAGAAACTTAAAGGTGACCCACTCGAACGCACGGTGTCCATGGACATGACCGGTCAGCCGGAGAGCCCGGGCAATCATCAGGCATCCATCATGTCACCCGTTGAAGACTTGAGCAGAGCCACAGATATAAAAGCAAGTGTAAAGACACCCCACTTCAAACCTAGTATGGATTCTTTGTCATCTAGCTCGAGCTCAGAAACATTGAAGGCCTCCCCGTCATCTACACATCCACAATTTGAGGAAACGGATATTCAAAAACTGATGAAGGAAACGGAGTCCATGATGAATCGAATTGTTCATTCTATGGAACACCCTATGGACTCGTCATCTTCAATCCATGCAAGTACTGGGGATACAAAGGCCATAAAATTGTCACCAGCTGAAGTTACAATTTCTACTAGCGGAAGTAGTGTGCTGGACGCGAGTGAGGTACACAGAGTTGCAGAGGAAGCAGTTCAAGATATCATGGCTCAAGTAAAATGGGATGGTGCAATGGAAACCCCCAGAATGAAAGCAACTGTCAATCCCCGAGACTCAT
Source organism: Orthonychiurus folsomi (assembly GCA_036851895.1). Lineage (NCBI taxonomy): Eukaryota > Metazoa > Arthropoda > Collembola > Poduromorpha > Onychiuridae > Orthonychiurus > Orthonychiurus folsomi. The sequence goes on along the minus strand of JAAXYW010001821.1, from coordinate 12,162 downwards.
CAGTAATTACCGTGAATGCACCAGCTGGGGTTGCGATGGAAGTTGGAGTTCCAGCGATGACAAAAAATATTACCGTAACTGATATAAGTAGCCCTGCCATGGATTTACATGTGGCGGATCCCTCCTTTACTCCTTCTGAGATAACATTCAGTAGCTCTGACATGCCATCCAGATCAGATGCGAAATTACTCAGAGGGGATAGTAAGTCCAGACTGATGCAAACAGTAGCAGATGCAAATGACATTAAAATCGGCCAAGTTTCTCCAATAAAGAAAGAGTCTACCTCATCCACATCCTCTTCATCCTCCCAATCCTCACCAGAGATTCGAAGTGACGCCAAACAAGCTTTCGCGGAAGGATTCAAATTTAATGGCACTAATCCATCTCCTGCCCCACCAACAGCAAGCGGTCAAACCATAGAAATATCCTCAGCCGAACTGGATGGTATTATGATGTCACATTCGGATTTCCTATCCAAACAAGCAGCATTCTTCTCGGCTGAGTCACCACCAAAGGATTCAAGCTTTGACCATTGGGTTTACGTTGATCAGAAACACTCCGAGTCCAACTCATCACCGTCTGAGCCATCAGCATCCAGTCACGACGATGAAGACGATCCAAATGCCCGGTACTCGAGGAATGGGGCTTTGTCCCCCGCGTCCTTTAAAATGGAAACGGAGTATGAAACCTCTGAATTGAAGGTAACAACGACTTCGCCCAGTACTAAAGATTCACCAACCCAGCAAACAAAGGTATACTCAACAACAATGACACTTCCACAGAGAACAATTACTCAAATATCCTTAAGTCCAGAAGCTGGACAAAATATTTCCGTTGTGGACGGAAGCATTGTAGTGTCCAAAATGCCAACCGTTGAATCAGCCAGCGACGACAAAGTTAAAATAGATCTAACCAATTTGCCTAAATTAGAGCACAAGTAAATGAGCCTGCATTTACAAATTTGCTTACGAAAACTGTTTAAGTGCCATGTAAAATTCACTATTCCGGTTAGGTCAAAGTTTCTTGTAAATTACCGGCATACACCTAATTTAAAGGGACATTGTTTCTATTTTAATGCACAGAGTAGACTATAGAATAACGTTCTGTCAATGTGAATTTTTTATCGATGGTGTAGGCATATTTTTTTAACTGATGAATGAATAATGCTAGTTAGGGAGCAAATGCGTTCTATTTGTGTAAATAGTCGGGACGGTGAAGTTGAATACAGAGCATATAATACGTGTAACGAGGCAATAATTCGATAGTAATAATGAAGCCCAATTCCAAGACCAGAGTAACCGAACGCTCGGCGAACATGGGATTGGAAATGGCGTAACATTTAGCAATAATAGTGTTAAGCACTTTTGTTTAAAAATTAATTGAATGATTCTGTTCACATGAGTTAAAAATTAAGAGTATTTTCGAATTAACTGGGGAATTAGTTTTAGGTTATTTTGCAGGATAAATGTTAAGTGATAATGAAATTGCTCAAACATAATAAGGTTATGTATTCCACTCCACTTCCAACTTTCACTGTACTTGTTTGTATAGTTCGGTTAGTGCTTTAATTATTTGATTTAGTTAATTACGACTTTGCAGCACTTCAACAGAGGTTTGCAGCTAATGCCGTGCCTTCAAGAACATTCCGTCCAGTGAAATGTACAATAAAATATATTAAGTAGATTTAAGTTGGAGTAGGGACAGTTTCGACTAATTTTCTCACTCAATTTGGTTGTTATCCATAGCTCTAAAGGAAATGGTATTTTTACCAGACCAGAATAAGCTTGCATGTACATACACATAGTTATAATATTTACGGCGTAATGCTAAATTTCTATCGTTCAGATCATGTAGATTCTGACCAGGCTTAGGACAGGTAGGCTTACTTAAAACGTTGAGCTACTAGCTGGGAAGGATGCAATATAATGTGGTATTATGTAATTAATTTTAGCGGTGTGTCCTATTATGTAATGTCCTAACATACTTTTAGTAGTGTGTAGTAGTGAAGAGAGAAAAGCAAAAACGTTGTCACAATCTGCAGGGGTTTTACTCAGGTTTTTAGGAAGAAGGAAAGTTAACTGTGGCCGGGTTTAGGCAATAATGTAGAAAGTGTTTTTACTTATAGAATGTTAGAATAGAATTTTAAATTGTTTTACGGGAACAGGGATTTTTCAATAAGTTGTAATATTTTTACACGTGTTTGAACTTTTAATTGGCTTCTGCAAATAGTAGTTGGGCTACATACATGTAGATCCATAGGGCTGAGCACGCACAGGCGGGCTTTCTGTAGGAGGATTCGAGGATTTTGAAAACGTGCCATTACTTTAATCCGAAATCTTGAAAACATTATTTACTTAGGTTTTCTAGTTGTATTTGCATTTGCAGTACTAATACTCGCAACACACCATAATAATGCTCTTGACCAATTAATCTTAGCAATAATTGCATAAGGGCTTCCTAACCCCTTGTATATAAATACTCTTCGTTCATAAACTTTTACATATGCTATTATGTGCTTATAAATGGCACATGAGTAATCTAATCTAACTGTATATTTAAGTTTGTTTGTTTCAAAAATAGCTTGTTCCGACAATAGTAGAATAATTGTAGTTGTCCATATTAGCAGTAAGATGCACACTGTGCACACTATATTAGTTTAAGGAAAGTCTGGAGTTTTTCCACGACTTGGAATGCGTTGCAGCCAATCGTTAGATAGTGAATCTTGGGATTTTGTTTTTTCTAAAACACCCATTCGCTTCAAACCTTGTTATTATGTACAGAGAAATATTTTCTTTTAATTGCTAGCGTAGAGCCCACTTGACCTACTGCACAGAAATGGTACATAAAAACTAATATACATATAACATTGCATGTGAGGACTGAGGACATAATAGAAGTAATTTCTTCCAGTAGATTCTGTTACATTTATGAAATATGGTGAATAAATCGTGGCTTGCTTGAGAATAAAATTGGACTCGTTTGACTGGTTCTTTAACTGAATTGCAGCTGAAAATCAAAAAACCACTTCCCAGAAATAACTTCTGCGCCGTGCATGTTTTATTAATAATAATAGGTTAAAAAATAATTTACAGTTTCCTTCCAAATATTTACACTATTCTATTTCATGAGTTGGTTAACCGTTGAAATTAACCATTGATTTTTTTAAATAAAATTTAATACGTATGTGAATATGCGTTAATAAAAAAGCCTTACTATTAGTCCATGTTCCAGCTTTAAGTAGCAGACTGTTTGTAGTTTTTAGTTTCCATTAGCTTCTTTCCACACATGGCGCAGATTCCCTTGCTGTAAGCACACGGTTGGCAATAATGTGACCCAGTTTGGTGGACTTTTTGCTAAATGCAATTCAATAGAACAACCATTTAAGTCACCCGTTTTCCTGTTTCGCGTGAGCGTGAATACTTCAAAAACTGTAGAAGGCAAATCATCTTTCTTCATCATTCAGAAAAAAAATCTAGGGGAGCTTCATGCAACTTTTCGAAACTAATCGTAATAGAATATGTGAATCTTGATTGCCTAAATAATATTCTTTAAAATAATTCTACCTGGACAGCTAGACAATCATTTAAACATAAGCCTCACTTTTTATCCATTTCAAACTTGTGAAGAGAGACCGCAAACATTTGAAACAAATGTTGAAACATGACACTTAACTCAAAAATGACAATTAGATTAAATCAAAACTATTTTGTACCTTACAAATCCGACAAGCCTCGAATGTTGCAGTATAAGGGTTGTATCTGGATTTCTTGGCCGTCAGTAGTTTATTTTCCCCAACCTAAACATTAAGGTTAATCATTACTATATGCATTTATTCAAAAGTACTGTGATAACACAAACCTTTCTTCCTCCACCATCGGTCGTGTTTCTGGCACCAGCCTTCCATGGATCTGGAGTAACAACCTTTCCCAACTTCTTCTCACATTTGTCACACACCATTCTAAGGACGAAATATTTGTTTAATCGTATTACTTCAGTTTTCAATTTAAATTTCCAGAATATAAACTTACTTGAGTTAACAACGTTGATTATATTATAAAGCTGACTTTGATTCACACTGGCTTGACAGGCTTTAAATTCAACCAGCTAAAATTACTCTATGAAATGAATGCGCCTTGTCTTCTAACAGTCGGTTCAGCTAAGTTTTGAAGAAATGTTTGTTCAAAGAATTCACTTGATTAAAATTCGAATTCCTGTGGGTAGACTAAAAGTAAATTGGCGCACTCCGACAGATGGCGCACAAGAATAATTCAGTGAAACAAGTACGGCATTGCGGAAATGAGAAATTGAGAATGGCAAGCCATTTAATACACGCGACATCAGACATCAAATGACGCCGACGAAAACGTAAACGCCACTATTGAATTGGTGTTCTCAAGTTTTTTTCAATTTGTTTGAATCATATTGAAATAATATTGTACGCAATAATTTAAGAAGCAATAATATAGGTAAACATATAAATTTAAATACTGCTTTGGTGAGCACGTATTGGTCCAAAACATTATATTTCTATGCAAGTAGGTGTGTTAGTATTTACACATAATATTTTTTAAATGCATGAAAAATTTCTCATTGCTGGGTAGAATGCCAAATTATGTATTTTTTGATCCTTTATGGTAGAATTATCTAAAGATTCTTCAGGCGCAGAAGGTTAGGTGTAGCTGTAACACTGAATTGACTGAAGCAGGGGTTTTGCACAACTCGTTTTGAATACCTGTCGTTCTTGTTGACCGGAGAAATATGTGGTTTAAAGCGAGTCAGGCCAGTTTAACCTTGGAGATGAAACCTGAAAACTGGTTTAGCATCTCTACATTTCCAATTTCTCAGGACTAGTTCCATCTCATCCACCGATTTGTCACTTATTGAAATAGTTCATCTAATTCCCAACTAAATATTTTCTCGGATTGATTGAATATTTTTAACACTACAAGAAAGTGAGCCCCCGTCCCGCGCACGTGTGGAAACGTAATCAACGAGATTAATTTCATCTGAATATCAAAGGTAGTAAACTGATAAATCATACCAAGGCTAATAAAAATAAAATAGAATATATACATGCCGCTAAAAACTCAGTCTAATAGGACAACTAAGGAGAAAAATCTAATTGTTGGCGATGTTGATGTTATTCAACTTTTTCGCAGATGGGATCCATTGACACGGAACTCAAAAAGCAAATTGAAGGTCTTGAAAAGGCTTGGATCCAGAAATTGAGGGTTGTGAGAGAATTCCATTTTCCGGCCAAGTACTTCCACGAGACTCCAATTCCGCTTCAAGAAGGCGAAACTCCTCCGCCACACAATTCCTCATCCATCACTTTAAATGAAAATATTCTTACAAAACTGAAGTCTCTCTTTCCTGACATCCCTGTGGAGGAAAGCATTCTTTGTATGATAATATTCATGTTAACAAAACTAGGGAACAATTCCATTGGTGATATTTGGCTTCAAATTTTTGACAAGAATTTGGAATCCAAATTAACAAAAGCTGGTCTCGTTAAAACATTTTCGTCTTACGTGCTATTCAGTTTTCCAACAATTAAAGCCTCGTCGGAAACCCAACGAGTCTCAACGCTTGTAGATATGACCCGGCTTAAATTTCGAAACCAACAGCAGGAAAATCTTACTTACGCTAAAGATATTTTTGATCGTAATGCAATAAGGGCTTGTGCTAATTATAAAAATAATTCAATTGAAGGGAGTCCAAATTATGCTATACTATTTCCTAAGGGTGATAAAATTTCTATTCAATTAAATCAAGGTAGTAACTCAGGGGCTGAAATTACTTTTACTCGCCCTGGTCTTCAAAATACAAGTAATTTTTTGACTGATTTGTTAGCACTGATTACGGAAATTAAGTCCCCAACCCCTTTGCAAGACGTGCAAACGGTATCGTCCTATGACATGCAAAAGGTAGATACTATTTTGCGTGGACATAAACCAATTAAAAATTCTCTCTTTGTGAATGACGGAGGCATAATTGGAGTAAATGTCGAACTCGAACTCCCAAGTGCAGAGGTAATAGAAAAATCTTATGTAAAACAGTGGGAATTCACATTTGATTACGAGTACACAAAAGTAGATGATAACCCATTCACTGGTTGGAACAGCTCCTACACAGACAAACCTATTCCTGTCAGCGAAATGCAGGTTTGGCGAACGAATACCATTGATACTATCATTAAGAATTGCAATCTTACTGATGTTATGGAAATCGGATGTGGGAATGGCCTTTTGCTCCTTCCTATCGCTCCCAAATGCAAAACTTGCGTTGGTTCAGATTTTTCTTTGAATTCCGTCAATCATTTGAATGAAGTTTTAAAAGCCAATGGTATTTCAAATGTGAGGCTCAAACATCGCGAAGCAAAAGTTTTTGATGGAGAAACGCCAAGTACATTTGATACCATAATAAGCAATTCAGTTTTACAGTACTTTACAAATGCGGAGTACTTATTGGAAGTGATTGAAGGAGCAATCCCCTTGTGTAAACCAGGGGGCAAAATATTTTTGGGGGATTTACTAAACTTGGCTCATTTGGAACAATTAAAAGTTGCCATTCTGTTGCACAAGTTACATGCCAATGCAAGTCGTACGGAATTTCTAAACAGGCTCCGTGATTCTTTATATTTTGAAAATGAATTGATTATTCATCCAAATTTTTTTAAGCTTTTTGCACTGAAGCATAAGGACACCATTTCCGGATTTGATTTTCTATACCATCGGGGAGGCTTTCACAATGAAGTCATTGATTTCCGCTTTAATGCCATTTTATACATTAACGATGGAAATTCTGATAAACCTAACCCACCTTGTCCAAAACTAATTCAATGGCAAGCAGGTCAAACAGTGGAAGATTTGAAACTTGTATTAATGCAGAATGCAAGTACAATTGCACTTGTGATTACAAACATTCCGAATGCGAGAACCTATCATTATTCACGAGCAAGGAATTTTGTGCAGACACAAGACGAGAAATCTTATTTGGATTCACTGAAAGAATTTCTTAACAAAATTAAAGGGGAAGGGATCCATCCAGAAGAATTGGCACAAATTGGGGAGGACTTGGGTTATACGGATGTAAAGATCATGCCTTCGGATAAGGATCCAACTAATTTATTTCACATACTTTTCAATAAGGATAGTTCGACGGAGTACATTTATTCCAATTACATGCCTTCACTGGATATAGACTTTGCTGACAAAAAATATACCGACTTCGTTACGAATCCCGTTACTACAAAAGGCAGACGTACCGCAGAGAAAGCTTTGAAACAATTTCTGCTCACAAACAAATCTAAATATGACATTTCCCAATTCCATTTGTATGATGACAGCAAAAGTTTTAAATATTCGGTGTACAATTAAGCCAATTAACTTATATGCAGACTATTGAATAAAATTGTACTATGGCGGTGCTGGATGACAAATCGTGTACTTTTCAAATTATTATACTCATCAAAATAACAAAGCTCTTGCACACTTAATCAATTACTCCAATCACTGGTGCATATCATTTGTTAAAACAATTCATAAAAAAGAGAAAGAATTTTCTAGTTAATTGGCAATACAGTAGAATTAGTGTTCAGGTGAAATCAAGGCGCTAATTATCAATATAAAAATCTCAAATGTATGCCAGGGTGGCTATTTAAAACATGTTTGACCTTTTGCTTTACATCAATCAAGTAGTGTTCACCTTCATCTTAACTGGCCTCGGCCCCAGAGAACCAAATACGTCTCATTAAACCTGAAAATCAATAGACATGCAATGTTTACATTGGAGATGAAATTCTCGTCTTTCTAATGAGCAGTGGATTGCTTAGATGGATTGTGAAAATCCTTGACAGATCAGTTTTGAGTTCCTTAAAGTTTCTCATGTTATCGAGCCCTCAATTCCAAGACAATAATATACTCATAATTTATATTCAAGAAAAGTGCCAACAGGTTAAGTGTCCACGCACAGCAAGTGCAGTGTCATTAATTAAAAAGATTGAACTTCTCCATACGCTATACTCTTTGATTTGCAACTTGAATTGAAAGTTTGAATGAATGGAATACAGTGAAGCTCCGACTCCATTCAGCTTGATTCGTGTCACAAAGAGGGGAACTTGTATGCAATCCGGTTTGACATCCATGTAATTCAAATCTCTCTTTGTTTGGCCCAGTGCAGTAGTGCAGTGCCGTGCATTAGCCTTTTACCCTAATCACTTCGTTCCATTCCTGAATTTGATACGGTACATGGTACGTATGCTCCCCTCGTCATTTAATTATGAAACTTATGTCCATCAATTATTCTAAATGTGTAAATAATTCCTCGAGTATGACACCCGGATCATTTCGGAGCTGATTTATAGAATTATTTATTGAGGTTTGAGGAGAGCTCCTCGGAAAGTACATCGGACCGGGAAATCTAGTAACAGTAACACCATAAGACGTACAGGGCTGGAAATGGCCAAGGCACGACGGCTCACGATGTGTACGAATAAAGTCCGGTTAGGTGGTGGTGGAAGTTGTAATCCAGTCTACACTCTCCTATCTATCCCCAAGAGGGGAAGGGAGCTTCGGAGAATGGCCGGGAATAATGATGGTTGGGAACCGGAGAAATATATGTTGAGGCATGAACTGAATCGGGAATGAATTTAAGTGGAAGGAGCCCCTCGTCCGTCCAACTCAAGCGCATTTCACACGCACCCCTTCCCCGTCCGTCCGTTTCTCCAACTTTCTCCGGGTAAGACCCGTTTGAGTAAAAAACGGGGATCTTTTCGTCTTCTCAAGTCAGTGGCTTCGACGTGAGGCTGCAGAACACACACACACACACGCAAGACTCCCGTCTTATTTCTGTTTCCCTCAACCGCACGTGGGAACCCACTGACATGTACAGAAAACACGTTCTTTTTTCGCCGGGGACTCATCAGATCTATTGTTGTTGTGAAGACTTCGCTCCGGGAAAAGGTTCAGCACTTTTACTTGATCTATAAATCAATTCCTTCCCCCTTCTTTTTCTTGCCTGTTCCTTCCGTTTGCATGCATTTTTTTGATCGTGGGTGCGGTGTGACGAGTGTAGCAATTGCACGTAGTGCATAGTAAAAGTCTCCACTTCATGGTTCACGCGACCACGTGGAATTTTCCTGTACTTGCCCAAAGGTATTGAATAGTGTGCTATTGATTGGCAGACACGGAACGGACGGACGTTCGTAGTATGAGTATGTCTGTAAAATGCATGTGCCGCGGCAAGGGCAGATTTTCATAGATCCGCACGTTATTCATTTGGAGATCCTCTTACTCCTTTCTCTTAAAAAAAAGACTTTCTGCTTTTTTTCCTACCGCGTAGCCCAAGAAGCCATAAAACCAAGGCTTTTCTTTATTGGTAATTTAGGTGAACTCCAATAAAGACATTCACTTCCATTGGAACAAGCTGCTTTCTCTCCCAGACCAATCGGGAGTCCCGTAGCCAAGCTACGGCCACCGGTTTCCTAGCAAATCTGAAACTCATTAGTCTCAATGTTCCACCATGAAGGAATCTCATGAGGATTTGGCCAAGAAATCACGGCATCCACTTTACGGACTACACGACTACCTTTCTCCATCGAAAACCTATTCCACTCCCAGCACCGTCTGCGTCTGGACTTGTGTTCGTTGAACCATGGATTCAATTTTAACCTAGCATTGCTGCCCTGTGCTCCAAAGCCAATTTTCCCCCTTGTCCCCTGTGCCGTGCCGTGTTGTGTGCTGGAAGTGAATTTTGTAGAGAAAAAAAATCAACTCTGATACAATTTTTGTAGCTGGACTCTGGGACTGGGCAGTTATGATCCCCTGCCCTATGCCCGGATCACATGGACTTCATTTCTGGTCATTCCCCATGACTGGCTTTGAAATGGGCATGACAATGACACTGAGGAATGAGTAATGGTGTGTTGATGTAATCCAAGGGTGGGAAATGTCCCAACGCCCCTCACACCGCATTATGGACTCGTACTTTTCCATTTACTCCCCGAATCCTTCCACGGAGTAAGCGGGTGAACTGGATTTAATCGTCTCTCCATACTCCACAAAACCCCGTACGACTGTTTACATTCCAAAATGTACTCCCGGACTTGGAGTACGTACGTAGTCGGTTGAGTTTTACACACGACAAATAAAACGTGCCGTTGTGGGAGTTTCCTGGGTTCTGAAATACGGGTGGAGGACTACGGACGTGAAGCAGACACAACATCCAGAAACATGGTGTTTACGGACGGATATTACAAAAGCCATGTCATTTTTTATTGGGTCCCATAAAGGGTCCGGGTGAAAGTGGTTCCCGCGCCGTGTAATTTGGGGGGATTGGTGAGTGTGACGGGGCGACGGGTTAGGAAGATCGAGTGAAACGCGACGCAAAGCCACTGCCACAATTCGACTGGCTCTCTTTTTCGAGGAAGGAGTATGACATTCTTCAAGACGTTCCCGTTCATCGGCCGCTCCAGGAGCAACTGTCAAATGTGCAATGACATCTCGCCCTTTACTTTCCACTACTTTTCCGCTGGATGACTAATGTGTTTTCTTATTGGTGTGTCTCGTCCTTGGAAACTCCAAGTCCCCCCTCATTCTGGTGGAGTGGAAAGTGACAAATTATGCACGCAAAGTCGCGTAGTCGACGACTATTTTTCTTTCTCCTCAACTTCTCGTCGTCTTTGGTCGTCGTCAAGGGTTTCTACGTCCGTACGTGTAGCGGCAGCAGCCAGGCGAGACCCCGTGCACCTAATGGCGGGACATTAGAAACAGTCGTCCACGTGGCGGGTATTTGAAAGCTTCGCATCATCGCTTCCCTTCCTCATAATGGCTAGTTTGGTGAGTCGTCTGGTGGCTTGCCTCGTCGCAGTTGTTGCCGTCCTTCAATTGGTTCATCTTGTGCTTCTGAGCCAATTGGAGGAGCGCCGCTTGGAGGAACTTCATCATCTTCACACCCAGTCCGTTGCCCAGACACACACAGTCGCGGATCAACCTCAACCAGCCCGGCGTCTTGACTCCATTAATAATGGACTTCGCCTCCAGCTTATGTCACGAGGTCCACATGGCCGTGGCCCGGCAACCATCAAATGGGATCCAAACGTGAGTCCCATTAGTTATGGCCCCTGCCTGTCAGGCTTTTAGCCCTATCTCACTAAGCCGCATGCATGCCTAGGATCCGTGTCATATGTGGTTACTCCATGCCCCAAAGATAAGGAAATGCGAGTTGCTGCCCGGCCCAGGACCCGGGTTTTGCGGTTCTCGGCGGCGCGGCGGTGGAAAAGCGTTCCCTCATCATTCCTGACTTGCCTTGGCGCGGAAAACCCATGCCACCGCAGCCACCCCCATGGGAAATCCGACCTTAATGAAGGAGCATGGGAGGAAGTGTCAGCAAAATGGCGGCATGCGACGCGATGAACGACGAATGCGACCTCTTATCATGGCGAGGACTAAGCCTTAAGGCGTCGCGTAGGGAAACGTATTATAGTATACTGAGTCAGTAAGTATTATATAGTAGGACGAAGGAAAGAAACATGACTGGGGCAGGAAGGAAGTAGAATTTGTTAAGCTACCGGACAGAGAGATTTTCAGCTCCGAGAATTACTTTCTTTGCTCGTAGAATGGATGGATGGCGGAAGGAGGGAGCGGAAGGACGGAAAACGAAACGGCATTTAAGACGTAGACCTAAGGCTAGACGTAAGGCGACGAAGCCTTTCTTCGTTGAATTTTCTATAGGAATGAATCCTTTGAATTCGGCGGACAAAGATGACGACGACTGAATGCAAATATACTTTGAGACTTGTGCATTATGCATTTGCATTTGAGTTGGAATGATGGATGGGATTTGGAGAGGACTGGACAAGATGGTACGGTACGTTGGTACATACGCGCGCATAGGAGAGGGCCAGCCCAATTGTGAGAAACCTGAAAAATTCCATGGAATACGTAAATCCAAAAATATTTGAATTCCACTTCAAAGCCAGCCAGGCATGAATCAATTGAAAGGGGGCTGGAAATTCGGAATTCTTATGCAGAGGCATGCCAGCATTTCATACATTTAAATGCGATTTATTGAACTTCTTTTTTGAGGGCCGTACACCAAATTTGCTCAGCTTAAAAAAATAAGTTGAAATGTGATAGCTTAGAAAGGTACATATATTATTCA
>JAAXYW010001820.1:4604-18756 GCA_036851895.1 Orthonychiurus folsomi | reverse complement strand
ATACGGTCCTCCAGTTTGGAAAAGCGGGCGAGGATGCGTTCAGCTTGGATATAAAGTATCCACTTTGTCCACTCCAAGCATTCGGCATCGCACTCTCAAGCTTTGCAAACAAATGGGTCTGCGAATAGACAACATGCAGCAATACGCAAGCAGCAGGACACCTAAAAATTGAGCAATGATTATAAAATAACTTACTTGAGTATACCAGGAATCTGCATAATCGTCGGCGAACATTTTGAAATAAAGAAGCGAATTTTAATCCTTCTGTTCATTTTAACATAGTATAAATTAGGTTTGGTTAAGGTAAGAAGTAACACGACACAACACAGTAATATAAAAATCTATAGTAATACGCTTCAGCTTACTTAGAAGGCGGTAAGATGTTAAAGAATTTCACTATTGAAATCCTGCTCCAATAATTCCATGCTAGACCCGCGGTCGCGCCTTCATTGTGGAGGCGGAGGCAAAGAATTTAAGTCATGAACTCGACTTTGGCACCTTGGGTTGGGGCGGGGCCAGGATTGCAGATTACATTGGCTGCAAATGCCTGGACACTTGTTGAAAAGTTCTTCACATAAACACGCGGTGCAAGGGAAGCCTTTCACATCTTCACCATTAATGACCGTCATTACAATGGACGATTGTTCAAGATGCAGATGCAATGCAGGATGCACGGTGCGGCAGTCTGGAAAATAAAACTCGGTCCGGACAATTGAGTTCAGTCTTTTGGAGGAAGTCGTTTGAAAACCACACAAACCATAAATAAATAGCGAATTAACCTTTTATAGATAATAGAGATAGAGATAACGATTTTTGACACACAATGCCCAGCTACTAAACAAATCCAGTATGTAGATTGTAACAAGAATATGGAGCTATGACTTAAGCTGTAGCTGTATTACTTTGCGTATGAGTTTATGTATTTCGGTAGATTCAAGGTGCTTTATTATTAAACAACAGAATATGCTCCATTTAAAAGTTGACAAGCTACAAGTATTTATAATTAAGGCGATATTATTTTAATAGCAAGTGTAGTTCTATACAAAGCCACGTTCGGCGACGTGTTCTGGTTTACTCGTATCCAAATTAAATTTCAAATTACTCCACAGTGCCATGAGGCCAGAGAACACGGAATTCCCGACGACTTGATACCTCCTTCCTTTGTACCGTGGAATCAAGGCTCTCAGAAATGCATGAGATCTCCTCTCAAATCGTGTGAGCACTGATCTCATATTTGGAGTTGGGATTTCCAAAATGTCTTCAAGTAGTCGGAGAAGGAAAATGTCTTCAAGATTATTCCAATTGTACAGGCGCTGGTTCTCACGTCTTGAAAATGCGTTATTCAATCCCTGAAAAATGCACTGGTTTGCTAAACTTGTACTCGTTTTTAGAAATACTTATTATAAACTCACCTTAAAGAAATACTCAAACATCACTTTGCTCTCATAATCCAGGTGAAACAAAATGGGGATCATATTCTCCCTAAAAAACTTTTGAAGGTAAATTTTGGCTGTCTTAAGGTCTAGGTTGTAAACAAATATTAAATTCATCCTCAACTCCAACTGCCTTCCCGATAAACGCCCAGAAGTGAAGGTAAGCCTCCAATTCAGTCGGCGTCGCATCTTGAACCAAGGTCATTTCCGGAAAAAGTACAGTGAATCCGAAATGGAGGAAATGAGCGTTTGCCATCCCGAATTGATTCATTAAATACTTCCGATCTGTGGATTTGCGAAGGATGTTTGACTTGGGCCTATCCCTTGGTAAATCCGATGCTCTCAAATCAGCCTCAAACGCGTTCCAAATCCTAAGGTCGATTTTCTCCGGGTTTTGTCCGGGGTTTGGTTTGGCTAAGAAGGGATGTTCGCAATTTGGCTTCATTTGTATTTGACTTGTGCACAGCATTAATATGCCTGGACCGAACAGAATTTAAACTCTGGAATAAATTTGACGCATTGCCGCGGACATCCTCAAAAAGCCAGAGCTCGACTTGTAATAAATTAGTAAGGTAGCGTTTAGCGGCGCCTTCAGGGCTCAAAACATTTCCAGCATTGATCATCACTTTCTTAGTGTCTGGCTCTCCGATGAAGAATATAAATGCCATGAACATGGTATAATACACGCCGAGTGCATTTCTTTGACCAAACTTCTGTTCCAATATGTGCAAACTCGGGGTCAAACCAATCGGGGAATTCTTCCAAGAAATTTCCATCTGCTCCCACGTGGTACGCACCCTCATTTGCAACAAAATCGGTTGAAGCAGCACATTGAGGCAGCTGCTTTGATCTATATTTTGAAGCATTAGTTTAATTTCTACTATAAATATTAACACTGATCTAGCAGTGGGCTCAAAAAGCAAATGTTTTATTACTTTTTCTGATTTTCGGTTCTCGGCAAACAGTACGATTTAGTTTTCCGTGGACCTGCCGCCTGTGTGCTCTCAGGATTGATAAATATCAACAAAAGGACAACACAAGCGCTTATACCAATTGAAAATGGTAGTGATTTTAATTTTCCGGTATACATTTTTATTTGTATGGTGCTGGTAAACACAACTATAAACTGAAACTGAATCCTACAGCTTGAAGGACATGGAGGACCAACAATATACCAAAATTAAAACTAAAATTTACGTAACAGAAGAAAATTAATGTATCAAGTTTTTTTCTCTCAAATTAAAGCCACGAGCCGCATGATCAGTGCTTTCCACATAGAGTCAAACACTTTTTGGAACAATGTAAACCGGTTTAATTGGATAATTTTTGACTTTGGCGGCAAGAAAATATTAATTTATCGATATTGTTAACGTGCTGCACTCAGCTAACATACTTCATTTGCATATAGTTAACAAAATCAAGAATAGGTTACCACTGCTAAATTGACAATTCAAGTCAAGTAAAGTGGTTCTGGTAAAACTTATACACGTTCCTAAAAAACTCGTTCGATCCTTGATCCTTTCCATGCTAAACTCAAATGAAATGCACATTAACTTTTTGCTCCCACAACAATGTCAACCTAGACTTTAACATGACATCATGACAATTTATAGGGAATATACAAACAGAATTAATTAAAAGATTGCATTGTAATATTACAATATTTAGAGCGAGTTATCATCCAAAATTATAGAGCCCGTTGTGGCGACATGGGACATAGCATGCCGCATGCATGGATTGGGTTTGTGCCGTGCGTTGTTGCATGCATCAAGTCTCCTTGCCCGAAATTCAAACACAAAACTTTACAGATAAAATTGTGTACGCACTTGTGCATTTATACAAGAGGATTCTTATTTTGAAAGGGCAGACAGAAGCACAGTGCTTTATATTTGGATAATCAATTTGGCCCTTGAACCTTTGGCCTTCAATTACAAGAATGTGAGCTGAAATTGGTCAATTGGTTCTTTGAGCTACAGTCGGCTGCGCCTTCCTAGTGTGGTGTCCTTGAGATTTCATCTTCTGCTTTGAGATTCCGACTGGAGATTTACTCTGGAGAGACGTGGACGTGGACGTGACTTGTGTTATATATTTTGGGGAGTGTGCGTGAGGGTGTGACGTTTGCCTGGAGTAAGTAAGTGGAGGCAGCCAGATTCCTGGAGAAATCTGACTGGAGAGCGGGGAGCTAAACATTTAGCTGAAATTATAATCTTCAGACCTATAGTTTGACATGGCTGACAAAATTTTAATTTATGGAGGACGTGGAGCACTTGGCTCATGTCTTGTGGAGTTCTTCAAGAGTAAAGGATTTTGGGTGGCTTCCGTAGATTTCAGCGATCATGAAAAAGCAGACCTAAATATTAAACTCGCCAGTAATTTGAGTTTAGACGGGCAGGTAAATACAAAAATATGTTTTGATATTACTATAAAATTAGTTTGTGACTGTGATTTTAATTTATTGTTGTTAACTGGGAACAACAGGCGGATCTTGTCACTGCTGGAATACCGGAAGGATTGAAATTGTCTGCAATTGTTTGTGTAGCTGGAGGTTGGGCGGGTAAGTACTGATTAACACTTTCTTCACTTAACATCAATGCGGTGCTTTCATAGCTTATTGAACAGCATTTAATACACCACATACTTTCAAATCAATTTCTCGGATTTTGATAATTCATTTGTTATTCAGGTGGCAACTCGGCTTCAGCAGGATTTTTGAAAAGTGCGCAGCAAATGCTGGAACAAAGTCTTTGGTCATCTTATATAGCTGCTAGCCTTGCACCAAAATTCTTGATTGAAAATGGACTTCTTGTTTTAACTGGAGCTCAGCCAGCTTTAAAACCAACCCCGGGAATGATTGGATATGGCGTAGCTAAGGTCGGATTAAATTAACATTTGGTTTGTAAATTACTATTTCAAAAGATTAGAAAAACTAAAAGCAAAACTAACTAACTGTGACTTAAATTTTAACTAAATATTTTTATAAAATTTTCTGGCTGTCGTTTTAGATTAACTATTCAATAATCAAATAACGCTTTTACGCAAAGCTTGCAACAGAGCTCAAACACAATCGCAATTTCAAAGATTACCTAAGAAAATTTGGAAAGCTAAACCTTTATTTGCTGGGTTTCAGGCTGCAGTTCATCAGCTGACCAAATCAATCGGTGCTGAGAAGGGTGGACTACCGACAGGAAGCAATGCTTATGCTATCCTTCCAGTCACACTGGATACTCCAATGAATAGAAAATGGATGAAGTATGATGACACCTGGACTCCATTGGAAGACGTTGCAAAGTAAGGAGACCTGTATTATGAAATAAAAGTTAATATTAAAAAAACAAATTTTGAACAAATGAAAACTATGTGTACTGTGCAGAATTGTATCCAGTTGGTTAGATAAAAAGGATCTACCCCCAAATGGCAGTTTGGTACAACTCATCACTAAAGGAGGAAAAACGGATTTGATTATTGAATGATTATATTCGTCAACTTGATTTCTGAAAGACAAGTTGCACTGATTGAACCTGCAAACAATGGACCAATTATACTAACTTTCGTGATAAATGGTAAGCTAAATAATTCTGTATTTTTAAGCTTAGCCTAATTAATATGACTAGCATTCAGGTCCATGTCCTTTCATTTTTGTAGAATCAAGCGTTAAATTCCATGAGCTTAAGCTTGAATTTTTATTTTGCGTATCTTTTCTGCACTCGCACTCATACTTTCATTGCAGTTGCAGTGTTGCATTATTGACGCAATGTGTTCAGTTGAGGTTAGACACTATGGTTGGTTAGTCTTGCGTAACTAGAAGCGGAAAGGTTAACATCTCCGGCACTCTTGACTTTAGTACGTATTGTGTTCTGTGGTGTTGCTGACCATACCGTTCTAAAGTTCACTTGACCAGTTAGTTTGGACGGCACTCTAAATTGTCTAAATATCTTCAAATTCGACCGATGTAAGACATGAAAGCTTGTCATTGTTGGCGCCGTCAAACAGCCAATTGAGAGACCAGTGTTACGTTGTGGTTTAATAATTTCAAGCTTGGCAAAATTCTTGCATGCAGATGTACTTGTACTACACGTGAAATGGTTTAATTTAGCACTTATATAATAGATTTGGCTGATTTCAGGTGGGACTACATTATCTATTTGCTGCTCCTCTTTTGGCTTCTCGGATTATGCACATTCGTCAGCAGACTCGTCCTGTTCCTCGTCGACTTTTGATTAAATAATGACAATTAACTAAACAAAATTATATGTTATAATTTAATTTGTGATCTATCTATTAAACTGAGGTAGTCAATAAAGTAGCACATGCAAATTAATTTGTGTTGTCTGCCGGTTAGCGTTAATTTATACGAGGCATCAATTGGCTGTTGCAGAACAGCACATCTATTTGGTCTACGGATTTTGCTAAGGCTCGGCGGTTAAGGTTCGTGGCTAGCTTGTCGAAAATTAGGGTTTAGAAAGGAACGACTTTGAACAAAGCAGGCGTTAGAAATGCAATTCTGTTGTGTAAAGCATCCAGAATGCGGATATTGAATCTTGGATTGCTCGGCTGAGGAAGTCTAACAAACAAAAACGAGGTCTATGTAATTTTGCCATGCATGTACTGCACTATCATTGCTCTGCAAATGCAACAACTCATGGTGCAAATGTATAAAGACGTAGAAAAGAAGACTTCTCATTCAGACGGCTAAACTAATGGGTAAACGAAAATAGAACAAATACAACATGATGGTTTTTTGGATCATCCTTTTATTAAAGCAACTTGCTTCCGTCCCCCGAATGCTGTTCAACAGTACAGAATCGTTCTCCTTCCTGTCAAAACATTCATATATCATCAGCAAGCCGACCGCTCGAATGCAAATAATAGTAGAATAAAATAAATCCAATAGCAAATAAAGTTTAGTCTGGGAAGTTTGTTTTTCACGTCCGCTCTGGTTTTTATTTCTTAAATGATTTCTCCTTCACTTTTTGATTATATTTGGAATGGAACGATTCAAGAGGACGAATCACATTTGGAGGAAGTCCGGAAATTGTTTTTGAACAAACTTGTGGAGGAGGATGGTAATGTTGAACTAGAACAGTCTACGTCTGGCACGGATTTGGAGAGAATTAAAACTTTGAAGAAATCCTTTCAATGGATCAGTGCCAAGCAGTATTATCAGCGTAAGTTGTAATTTTTTTCATTTTGTAAATTTGGAATGAAATTCACATGTTCAATCACGCAGTTCTGAGGGAATAATACAAATAAGACGGTGTATTTTGCATTTCTGATTAGAACAAATTCAAAATTCGTAGGTAAAGTTAATGCATTTTGATACAGGGTTTCAGAAATCCTCGCAGCTCTCCATTCAACTCCGTGAAAAAGCCAATGAGTATTACAAAAAAGGAGACTTGGAGAACGCAATGAGAGGGTACAGTTTAGCGATTGTATTTGGATGTGTCGGAGAGACGGAACTTGGCTTGGCTTATGGGAATAGAGCAGCTGTGCTTTTAAGTCTAAAAGAACCAAACCTGGCTGTACGAGATATCATCTTGGCTTTAGAGAATAAATATCCAGTTGAACTCCAAGAAAAGCTTATTCAAAGGAGACGGAAATGCGAGGAGATGAAGAGCAACAAAACATTCACTGTGTCTGGTCCTAATTGTGGGAGTGGAAAAGGAGATGACGGCCTTGTTTCATTTCAGAAACACATTTTCTCTCTGAAATCCGCGAGCCCGGTGCTCACACATGCGGAAAATTTTGTACACGTTGAATATGATGAAAAGTCCGGGCGGAAGCTTGTGGTCACCAAGCCGGTCCCTGCAGGTTTGAATTTTTTAAAGGATTAAATTAAGTCTACCCTGGTGGTTAGCCCGTCTTCGGTAGATTTGTTTAAAATTAAAAAAAAAAGATTAACATTGCCCAATTCCAAGAAGAGAGAAATAATAGCTTTTTTAAATTTTGATACTAATAAACTCAATTCTAAAAAATCAACCTGTATTTAACCCAGCTCCAAAATTGTACAACAATTTGTATTGTTGGTTGGCTGACCAAAGAAAAAAAAATCCAAACCTATGACTTCAGATACTAGGACCTATGTTACTTGTTGAAATAATCTATTTATTTTTGTGGCGAAAGGAACTGTTCTTCTGGTGGAATACCCTTACGTCGTTGCATTGAACGAGGAATTGACCAGGGATGTGAACCACTGTCATCATTGTTTCATTAGGATTTTGGGTGGAATTCCGTGTTCATCCTGCAGCTTTGTAAGGAACTATTAAAAATATAAGCATTCACAAAGGGTTAACTCAACATTTTTACAATGTACACTTAACATTGAAACATGTGTATTTTGTAGGCCACCTATTGCACCTTGGAATGTCAAACCAAAGCAAAAACTAGTCATCACACTTTCGAGCACAATTTACTCCCTTATCTCCATAATCACAAAATGCGAGGGCGAGAATGCTTTGCTTTGCGCATAATTACAACCGTTGGACCACACGAACTATACAAATTGTTCAAATCCAAAGCTCTTGAAGAAAATCAAGTACTGTCATCATTACGAGGTGTAGAAGGGAATGCAGTGTACGGGTCATCATATGCAGAAGTCTACAGCTTGATTGCTCATCCGGAATCCTTAGACTTGTTAGAAAAAGTATCAAATGCTTTCAAAGCCTTAATCATAACCAACCTCCTCAACGAGTCCTCAGAATTTTTCAAAGGAAAACCAGAATACCAAGAACCTGCGTTCCAAGATTTTGTTGCCTCAACCTACCTTCATCACCTGGAGAACATTCCTTACAATTCATTTTCCCTGAGTGAATTCCAAAAAGACGTATCCAAATTGGATAAATTGCCGAATGCCACTGCTTATGCGACGGGCCTTCTCCCAACTGTCTCATTAGTGAATCACTCATGTACTCCGAATGCAATTCATGTCAAGAAACCAAAATATTGTAAAGCTGCCTTCGTGACTGTCAAAAAACTGGAACCCGGTGAAGAAGTTACTATTTCTTATGGTCCTCATTTCCTTCTTCACACGCGGCTGGAGAGAAGAGCCAAAATGGATGAAAAATACAAATTCATTTGTCAGTGCCAAGCATGTGTAGAGAATTGGCCAATAGGCACGACAAATTTGGATGACTTGATGCTCAAAATTCTTAAATGTCCTACCAAAATCTGCACACCTGACAGCAAATCACTTTGTCGATACTGCTTGGAAAATTTGAGGAACTTGAATGAGCGATTTGAACAATTTGAAAATCAATTGCATCAAGCACACGAACTGGTCATGGCCGGGAACGGAAAATCGGACTTTGTGAAAGCATTTGAAATTTTGACACATTGTTTGGATAATTTTGTAGAATTTCCACCACATTTCAATCTCTGGCAGGTAGCTCAGGATTTGCTCAAACGAACTTTACTCGGATGTGCACAAGCGGATGTCTTGGACGAGTGAATTGTTTTACATTGGATCTGGAAATAATTATGGCATATTGAACATCCTCCTTCAAGTCCTTCAGTTGAACCTAATCAATCTCCACCAGATTTTTACATCAAGCCCAACTACTCTTTGCACCTTACTTCCTTTCATTCCGTATTCATTCAACCACCGAAAAATGTTACCTTTACCCTGCATGTACTACTTACTAAATATGTTCCGTGTGATGAATTCCTTTTCCATTCCTACCTTTATCATTTATGGAGTTTGTTATGAGTGACCCCACATTGTTAATAAAAGTACATCTTGTGAAAATAAAATTGGGTTTAAAAATGTATTATATACTATAGGGTATTATTATTGATTACGAGCAAAAAATAATAACTCCAGGGACGATTAATAAATTTATAATTTTAACCTATTCTAATCAATAAATCAGATTCCTGTCCACGCTTTGCCTTGAAATGAGTCCGGATTGTATTGTGTTCTATATATATCGGGTGGTGATTTTTAATCAGATTTCTTGAAAATATAAAACCTCAGAAAGGCAGGAAGGGTAGAATTTACCAAACCATAATCCCTGGATTACTCAGAATTATCATAGTCTTGGAAAATGCTAAGCGCCATAGCCTCAAGCCATTATTGTATCAACCGTTTCGGTTTTGCCAACGAATTAAAAGCTGACTACTACCCGACGCGTGGAATCATACTGTCACTAACTAAGGTCAAATATGCACAATCAACCAGCAACCCAATTGGTCACTCAGTTTAATTTAGAATTGGGAAAATTTCCCCGTGCTTGAAAGACGATGTGTACATGTGAGACAAAAATAGAGAAAACTGGTTCAAGGTCTGCCCACTTTCTTCACTGGACCCTTTCCCATCTGAAATCTTAATCCGCATTGGATCACTTTCATTTTTCAAGGGTTACGGAAACCCCTCCACAATTCCGCACCTATAAATGGGCTTTGAATCCAAATCACTGAACTCAGTCACAATCTAGACCTCACACACATATCCTGCGAGTATTATTTACAAAATGGTTTCCAATCAAGTAAGAGCAATTCGAGTCCGCTGCGCTGTGCAATTGTAGTTTATGACTTAACCAATCAAACATTATAATCATTATTCTTAAAGTTTTAATTTTGTAATTACTAATTCCACCAGATTCGTCCTTGTCGTCCTCAGCTGTGCCATAGTCTTCGCAGCCTCCACAAATGTCCGATTGCGACCTGGTAGTCAATACGCTGGTCCTCGTCCTGTTGGCGCCGGTGTCCGAGTTTACAGTCATAATCATGAGAAAATTGTGGAGTCACCTGAGGAAGTCATTGAAGTCGTCGAAGAAGTCCCAATCAAAACAAAAGTAGTTGAGGATTACTCCCGTGACTACAGCCATGTTAGGGCCAAGGCTCCATCCACAACTTACACTCATACCTCGTCCCGACTGAATGATGAGAGGATTGCAGAAGAAAACCACGAACAGGCAAGAAGTGCCCATTATTCCTTTGCGACTGCCGTCGATGATGGAATCAATGACCATTCCCATGTTCGCCAGGAAGTTAGAGATGGACTCAAGGTGAGGGCTTCAGTGCCTTTTGAAATATAAAATGTTTACGCTCAGATCGTATTTAGTTTAAGTTGCGACACTTTTTCTCATAATTTTGACAGGTCACCGGCTCATACAGTTACAGTGATGGGTTTTTCAAGCGAAAGGTTAATTACGAGGCTGATGAAAACGGCTATAGGGTAGTTGGGTGAGTACTGGATTCTGGACTGTCAGGATTTTCTTTTCTTGTTGTATTCAGTTTTCGATTTGGATATTTAAAATCTCTTTACCAAAATATAAATAGATTGTTTTAAATTGTAATCATTTCCTGTCGTGTTTTTGCAGTGAGGAGATTGAGCCAATCGGTGATGGACCCCTGGTTGATCCAGCCGGCAAAGCTGATGTTCACACACAAATCAGCGGAGTCGACACTATTTACTCAATCACGGCAGATGACATCCGTCGCGTTCATCCGAAGGAAGTAAAAATTCTGAAAGCAAAGGCAGCCTACGATGTTTGAACTATTCTCTAAACACCGGATATTTTGTATTTGAACTCTTGACGTGGATTTTGTGCGTAAATAAAAAAGCTTTTTTTATTATATGAAATGACTTTGAGACGTGATTCGCAGTAGTAGAGTCGTAAATTTTCAAATGCCAAATTAATTCATTGCAGACGGTTTACACTAATTTGCATGTATGTTTCAAGTTTTTCGTATCTATCAAAATACTACAACACAATATTTGAAGGCAGTAGCCCAAGCTTGTTATTTTCCTGCTAAGAAAATGCGAACCCTTTCAAAACGAAGCATTCCGAACTTTGCGTGTGTTGCGGGCAGGTCCACGTCACTCGGGCATTCGCTTGTCATTATGATTCCAATTTACGTAATTTTTGACACGAACATAACATAGTCTATATCTTGTACCACTACCACATTCTGAGTAGAACTCCCCTATCCCACGAAGCTGAACATCAATTCAGTTCTTCTCGTTTCTTATAATCAGTATCTTCCTAAAAGTTTAGCTGTTTTTAAGTACAATGCATGCGCGTGCACAAGAGTTTCGAATCATTCAATGATGTACGCAAACAAGTAATGCAAACTTTTTGCCAAGTTATGAGCACAAATTAGAAATGCAACACAAATACATAATCCTGAAGAATTACGTTTACTTTACCTCACTACTTACAATTACTTCACTCGATGCGGTTAGTCCGACTACTTCACATGCCAATAGTGCTGTACGGCAATTATTATTCCGATTGGAGCCAGAGTTCCTGAATAAATTTGACGTTCTGGAATTTTGTGATGTTGCGGAGGCTGGTAGGTTTAGTTTTTTTTAAATATCAAGTCTAACTGAATGTGGTGTTGGCATCATGACCCAAATTTTGGACAGGTTTTTGTATTTGCCCTCCAGGAATGCGTGCTTGTCAAATCAAAGGGGCATACAAGAAATGCTCCGTGGCTAAGAGATCCATTTGGGTGTCTTGATTTAAAGAAACTGGAGGACTTCTTCAATCAAGATAACAAGCAAGATTACATTTTATCCCTGGTTTTTCCGCTGAATGTGACCTCCTTCCAATCAATTGCAAAACAGGCATACATGCACAAATTGATATAAAGAATGCTTATAAAAATTTAAACTTAATTTACCTATGTAAAACAGCTGAGCCGTTTCCTCACAAACTTTTCGTCGAAGGCTCGGGCTGTATTATTTTGTGCTGCAGTGGCCATTTCAAACCACAGAAGTAAACCGAACAGAAGAAATCCACAGTATTCTAGATGGGGTTAAATTCAATATACAATCCAATATATACATATTATTCCATCCAACTACTCAACCGGCAGTTGACTTGTGGGAGTTTTACAACGTCAAAGAATACTATGCGTTTCGTCGACTTGAAATGGGAAGGTTTTACGAAGCAATGAGCTCAAAGCTTCCGCGAAGACAGAATCTGCAAAATCAAAACATTAAAGCTCTTTTTGCGGTAATTGTTACCCGTGATCAAGTATTGATATTTGTACCTTATGTAGACATTCATTCAGTCTGCAATTTATATTTCAGACAAGCGGCGAGTACCCTTTCGAAATTTCATTTGATATACAACAAAATCCCAAGGGAGAGAAAACTTTTAAATTGACAAATGGTTCTGCTGTGTCCGTTTACAGGGATTTGCAGACTATGATGAATTTTAGGCAAGTACATTTACATTGGAACAAATATTATATAACTATTCATAACAAGACACTTGTGCTTACAGTGAATTAGTATTGGGCGGTGATGAAATCCAAGTACATTCAAATGGAACGATATTTGGAGAATCTGCTGATGCTTTCCGGAGTGGAGAGGGAGACATTCTAATTTCTCATCATGTCTTAAGACCAATCGCGGCTCAGGGGCTTTCGTTTATTCAGCCCACTCGACTTCTGGCGTACTTTTCTTGATGTGTAGTGTGTAATAATTAAAATTGTTTTTATTGTAACCTCATTATGCTATTTCTAGTGTATTCGCTTATGCGAAACGCCCAGCGTTAAAGATGAGAGCAACCCTTTTCTTGGACACATTTGCAGCACGTCTATGGATTTGTGTACTTGGAACTTGCCTTATAATAATGCTGTCTATGTACGCGGTCATTTGGATAAGGCGGCACAGAGTCAAGAACAGTTTAATTAGAAATCCTAGAAATGATCGGGATTTTTTGGACACGTTGAGTTGGATGATAGGTGTTATATGCCAACAAGGTTTGTTGAAGTACAGTAAAAACAATTTGCACAATGCACCTTCACCACTGCGCACTGCAACGATTGCCGACCTGTTATAGAAAATATATTCGAACTCATGTTTATGTTTTTCTAAAGGGCGCCATGTACACTCATCTGTTATCCCAATCCAAGTCATATCGATCACAGCCCATTTAACAATGGTCATCTTGTATTGTGCCTACACAGCAAAACTTGTGTCAAATCTTTCTGTGAAAATTCCACAAATCCAATCATTTGATGACCTTGTGTTTTACAAGTTTCAATTCATCATTGATGAGGCGAGTGTGTCAATGGTGGAGTATGCCAGAGTAAGAATAGATCACGGACGTTTATAAACTTCTAACTGATCCCATATTTTTGTACTGTAGCATCTGAAGTTGTACTACGATGATAAGCTGGAGTGCAACGCCAAAGTTGTTTCCAGTTTGGATCTTATCAAAACTGTAATGACATCAAAATCTGCACTCCTATCTTACGACGACGACGCAATTCGTTACTACGGGTGGTATTCTGATGTCCCGCAAAGATTTGCTTGTGATTTTATGTTTGGGTTTTCAGCTGAAGTGGGATTCCCGACGAGACACGGAATGGTTTTACCAAAAGGATCTGAATTCTTGGAATTATTTAATTACAAGTGATCCCCAGAAGCATACCTGTTCTTATTGGGCTACTTATATGAATCTAAAAGTCTAAATTTTATATTGGCTTAGAACCATCACATTAATGGAGCGGGGATTTCTTCACCGCTACAACAAGATGTACGAGAGGCAAACAAGACCACTTTGTCTTCAAGATGAAATCCGTAGATTGGAACCGACTGGAATAAAGGAAATGATCGCAGCTTTGCTAGTCTATATAGTGGGATTCACAGCTTCAGCCATTTGCATGGCTTTTGAGCGAGTAGTGTTTTACTACAGGCCACAGTCCATACTAGTAAATTGATCAACTATTTCCAAGGGATAACAAATAAATTTCATGTGTGGAAT
>JAAXYW010001819.1:0-18764 GCA_036851895.1 Orthonychiurus folsomi | reverse complement strand
CATTGAGCACGAGCATCCACACTACTGGCAACGTCTTTGGAATTACACGAAACTGCTTGAAAAATCATGTAAAGAGTCCTCGCTTAAGTTAGATATTATTGAATGTCCCACCATAGACCATAATCATTGTCTAGATATTAGTAGTTGGGAAGTTTCAAGGAATGTTTTGTTTCGATTCGAGTCATCTTCATCCGTCGTAGATAAAGCGTAACAGTGGACTGGACACAGTGCTAGGACAGTGATGCACAACCCGATATAAGAATTATACAGAAGTTTGTCAATTTTTCTGTTTTGTTTGCAGAAAAAATTGAATAACTGGAAAAGTTTGTCATTTTCCTAAGCGCAGAAAACATGTTTTTAAAGCGATTATGCCGATCAGATTTCCGACGTTCCAAGTTCTAAATCCTTCTTTGCAATGTTGCTTCTATATGGCTTCAACCTTCAACTCCACTGAACAAAATGGAAATGAAATAGATCTGAATGTTTACATTGAACAAATCAGTCCAATAATTAACGGCTACCCATGTGCCTAGTAAGAGCCATGTCTTTCCATCAAATTTTAGAAATAAAACAAATAACATTCTTGTTTTAAGTTTCTAATGGTGCACACCAAACCAATAATCAAGCCACCGAACCGAAGAACATCTGCGATGACGACGGCAAGCCATTCCAGATAGTGCCGCTGAATAAGTCGACTTCAAATCAGCGGAAGAGTATAATGCAAGAAGATGTGACTTAACATTCATTAGTATCTAACTAAATATTAGTAAAATCGATTCGATCACTGCCTCTTGATTGAGGTTCCCTTTTAGACACAGTGTACATCATAGGATTTTTACATTCAAGAACCGGGTTAAAACATCTTGTAGTTAAAAACTATTTAAATATTTTGGAATTGTCGACACTAAGTTTAGGATAATTCTTAAGAATTGTATAAATGGTGCTGTAGAATTTGGGATGATCCTTTTACTGCTGCTAGCACAATTGAGTCTCTCAGTGTTTTTGGTAGGTTAAATCGTTTGCGAAAGTCTTCGAAGAATTGAGTGATAGGGCTCCTTGCACCAATCAGTAATCCTATGACTTCAATGCTGGATAAGTTATACTTCAGTCGAAGGTTCATAACGCATGGCTCGTATATCTGCTTTTTCTCGCTGTCAACATCTTCGGGCTGAGTAGCATCCTTCTCCATTCTAGGCAATTTTGAATTTTCCAAAATCACATGCTGCTTGTGTTTTATGCATTTGAAGGCAATGCGAATAGCTTTTCGGACAGATCAAGGTCCTCCGATTGGTGGAAAGACATGACTAGAAATTAAAATGACAATTAAATAGTAATTAGTTTTGTTTGTTTAAGCTCCCGCACACCGCACCGGTGAAAATGTTTAACTTGTCTCTTCTCTCCCCGCTTCTCACTTTTATTGTGTATATTGACTGCACCAAATCTGTATCCTATTCCTTAACCTAATTTTACAAACTAATTTGGTTATGGTAGTTGTTAGAAATCTATGATGCATACATCCCTTTGGTCAGTCAGGATTAAAATATTATAAATTGATGAGGTCATCCGTTTCTTATTCGCATCGTCATGATGGCACCCAATGTCCCACATCATGATGCATTGCACAGTCAGTGGACAAGACAAACTGAAGAAGAAATGGATTTATCTCATGACGTACATACGTTTGCATCTTCAAATCGTGACAAATCCCTTTTTTTTCTTGGAAACGAATTCATTGTTCTTTCGCATAAAATTGCATGGAGAGCAGTGGATGACATAACGGACGAAGGGGTCGAACTCCACGCACCCTCCCCTCGCCGTGCGTACCTGTGCTGTGGATTTGAAATGCATGGAATGGAATGGGAGACCAAACACTTGTTGGGCGGTCGCTTTCCTTGCCTTTCAGTTGTGCTATGCACGCGGAGTTGGTTGGTTGTGCATCTGTTTGTTCCGTGCCATTCTGCCTTAATTTTTTACCGGCTAGACTCATTTTTAAAGTCCAGCCTGAATACATCGTACTGTTTTTGTTTATATTCAAAACTGTTGTGGACGTGCACACTTTGCTCCGAGCCAAGAATTGTTGTGTTGCGTAATTTAAGTGTTCATTCTTGTGAGACTGACGGACGGAGCCACGGCTATATTACAGACAGCTAAGTTGAAGAAACGTGAATAAATCCCTGTTGCAGACTTTATAGTATTGGGATTTTGAATCGATTGATTACATTACATTGCGAGCGAGGTGTGGGAAATATAGAAGGTTGGATTTTCATTACAAACGGACAGACACATGACGCTGGCTAGGAGTTTGAAAATATTCGACCAATAGTATAACAAGAAAGGATAACTCGACAGGTGAGGTATAAGGTATACTTCCAACCGCTTTTAGTTTTAATCTTTAGGTTTGGTAGGTTTTTTTTTAGCTATTTGATGAGTATGCTCGCTAGTAACATGTTTCTCGTGTGTTTTCTGTCCTTTGCCATTGCATTGCGTGTCGGGTTTAAGCTGATAGACTTTGCCATTAATCTAATCTTTGGTTGGATGAACTGAACGGAAAGTCAAAGTGCAAACAAGCCAGAAAAAAGCCTAGCGCATCATTGGAAATAAATAGGCTAGCTGACATGGCTGACATTCCACAATTCCACTGCGGCTGGCAATTGCATAAATGGTAATGGTTGGCAGCATCCCTCCCATCCATTTCCAGGCATAGTGTCAATGAAACACAAATCTACACAGTAAATGCTGTAATTATTCATCCAGTGTTTGTGTGGAACAGGATGCCACACCTTGATTTCTTCTCACTGGCTGATTTGCATTTTAACGCACCGGTTTGTGTGTGTGTGTGACTGGTCACACTCACAAATGACAAATTTTTGTAACTAAAGACCTTTGACATCCGACTACGCTTAAGCTTGAGGCTGCCACATTTGACATTTTTGTTTGTCTGCCGATCTCTGATTTTCGCTTTGTCTGTCTTCAAGGAACTAAGCCGAACATGAGCCACCCAGCCACCGGTTACAGTGTGGTTAATTTAATTCTGGATTTTGTTCAGCAAATTTAGCTACGGTCGTAAACAAACTGACGGCCTAGTGGGGCTAGACAAGGGCGGGCGACTGATGTGAAATGCATAGCATGTGTACACGTACACATGTGACAACTAAAGATTTAATTAAAACATGACTGTATTTTGCACTCAGCTTCTGGTTGGCGCCGTTGGTTTGCGGAAGTGCTAATGCGAATCCGTTGAACGGGTTCTAAATTCTTAAAGCAGTTCTAGGGAAGGCGACGAAACGAATGCACTTCAGCATATATTTAATGTTTTACGTCTGCAGTGAACAGACACAATGATTATAATAGTTGCAGATTTAATTTACATACATCCGTAGGAACCCTTCGTTTCTGACACTGTTTGGGTAATTGCATCTGTTGTGCGTGCATTTCTGACAGACGCGTACGGTGTAAGCGTACTGCTGGTCCTTTTAAGGATAACATTAACATTTTGCATTTGGCAGTTGCATTTAGCACCCTGTTAGCGCATCCCAGCGGCAGCATTGCACTGTGAGGCGACCGCAGCGAATCATGACTCCATGACTGTCGGCTGACAAATTCAATTTTTGGTTCGCTTAATGTGAAGCCGTGCTGATTCATTGCTGGATATGGATTTACGCAAATAGAAATTAGTTTAACTTTCAGTTCTGCTCGCTCTGACCATTACGTATCCTGTTTTTTTTACTGATACCGATAAAGGTTTGCCCTGATTTCCTGAACGACGACGACCTCTTCTCTTCTTGATACAGCTTTGGCTTCCTCATGCATGCGAAATTCATGGATTCGCATTCAGCCCCTGCCTCCTGCCCTGATAAAAGAAACATTCGTTGATACCAATTATTATGGGCTTGATTTGCTCTGGATTCGCAATTCGCATAGTATTCAAATTCCAAAATCTGCTTTGGCGTTCCGCGATCGTGGTAGCGTGCTTGTTCGGTGGCTCTGTGTGTAAGATGGGAGAGTAGAGAATACCTGATGTTATTAATTTCCCACGCGGTCTGTGAAACGGATTGTTATTTTTAAATGTGAGGAAAGTTAGTCGACTAGCAATAACATGCTAAACACACGTATGTGCAAGAGACGCTTACATTTGCACCAAGAACGAAAACTTATTTTTGTATAATTTTCTGAGAAAGGCAAACTTGTTTTCACATTTTTCATGTTTGATTAATTTTTCACCAAGTCAGTTAAAATGTCCCTTATTGATGTCGGATTCTTAATTTGTGAATAATGCATTAATCGTATGGAACTTCTATATATATTTAAGACTCAAAATTTTTCAAGTTTTCGGTTTATAGGCTTTTGTTATTTTGTTCAACGACGCCCTCGTATGTTTTTGTAGTGAATCCGGAATCCAAACATGCAAGCTCTTTTTGCGTTTGACCAGTTCCGCCCTATCTTTTGTGAAAGCCTGGACTACTCCCACAGCATACAATATACATTAAAGATTTGTTTAGGATTTAGCCTTTCCCTTTCCATACAATAATTGTAAACAAATGCTTAGGTTTTTTAGCGCGATCCCACCACATTATATATACAGAAATAGAGAAGAACTTCTAGAAGATCAGAAATTAAGTAAACAATAAGCAGTGGTTGCCAGAATAAGTTAGTAAATGGCCTATCTGAAAACACTTTGACTGGTGTCTTAAGCCCCTCACATAATGTACTACCACTTCCACTTTATAAATACCTTAGCCGCCATTCGCTATGTCCGAAAGAACAGTTAAACAAACATGACGTTCGAGACGTCAAAATGAAATGCATGTCGAACCTGTAAATATAATTTCATTCAATCCAAGCTGGGTTTGGATACATCTAATAATTTGACAATCATCTTCATCGCCGAACTAATTTAGAAATTAAAGTAAGTAAACAGTACACGTACGCCGTACGACCTGCTTGAGATTTAGGAGATTGTAATTGCAGGCGTCTAATTAAATCTCAACCAGTTGCCAACTGGGCAGAGGTAAAACTCCTCCTTGATATCCAAATCCAGCTATTTAACACAGCACATACATTCTGGTCTCGTATTAAGCCCTTCCATCCATTGCAATTGCAATGCAATGCGTTCTCATCCTGTCGTTGTGGTTTGTATGTTATGTAGTAACAGTGCGTCCACGTTTACATTACATTACACCACACCTTTTGCCCTGTCTGAATACATACTTGTCTGGAGGAAGGAAAAAAATCCGGTGAGTGTTGCTGGTTGCCTTAATGGTATGACAAACAATACATTCATCTTCTCAAAGAACAATGCATTTGGCCTGGCTTAAACCACTAGTTGTGTTGTCTGCGGACCAATAACTCTGCTCAACAACTCAACTACAGAGAATGGAATGGATGGGGGAAAACTCACATCCCGGAATTTGAAAGCGATGAATCCCACGGCGCATACCTTTGTAATGAGTCACATTTTGTGTCATATTTGTGTCAGAGGGTATGATGCACCTTAATTTGCTTTACTATGTCTCTATGTACAATGTATGCATGTGCTCCTTCCACGCTTCCTTCCTTCTGAGTCTTTCTGACCGTGAGTTCATCCGGATATCTGTTGTGTAGACTCACCGGTGATTAAGTTTCCAAATATTATTGCAAAAAATGCAATGGAAAGATGAAGGTTCGGGTTCGGGTTTCAGGTGTTTATGGTCATTTAAGACTGCTTGTTGGAAATAAGGTATGCCGCGTAAGTTAGAAGGCGTAATGCTTGTGCTTACCTCTTGCAATTTGAGATTAGCTTAGGCCTAAGTGAGTGAGTGAGCGACAATTCCATCAACTGCTAAGTTTATGAGTCATGGATATTAACAGCCAATAAAGCACGTAATTTTGCGTGGGCAGAATCTTAATGCGTTTTTTTGCATTTGCTTGAAGTGTAGTAGCTCAAATGTGCAATGTAATAAAGCAATGTGAAAGAAATGCTTCTGGCTATTTTGTGTTACTCTTATTTTTGTCGGTTTGCAAAATTACATACCTAGGAGCACAAATATTTTCAAATCTGCAATGTTAAGCTAATAAATCTTTGATATTTGACATTGCTTGTTTTTTTAATTTGAACGGAAGTGGCAAAAATATAATACTGTCGGGTTTTGTTTGCACTATGACATTCATACTGTTTTCGGGAACATGACTTACTGACCAGAGGCAAAGACTAGTACTTGGAACAGCGTGAAACATTAAATTTCCATAAAAAAAATATATGAACACCAAGAGACGAGACGATTAGATAGCGCCGCGCTAGTAGGTAGAATTATATGGGTGTGAGCCGAGAGCCGGTTGAGCGAGCGATAAAGTAATCGCATAACGTGAATTGAATTATATCAGCAGTATGTTGTGAACGGGACTTGACTAATTAATATTTGACATTTTGAGTTTTGACTTTGAGTGCTTTACAAGCAAACGTCACCATCACTTGATTGTAACTTTGCCGACTGAATTTCTTTTTCCAGGATCGAATAACGGATGCAAGACTGAAAATTCGAAGTGGATGCTGGCAGATGGATTGAGACATTGAGAGCCGAAAGAAACAACTAATACTAGTGCTCAATTTTCAAGTGCATCGTTAAGCACATTACACGGGATTTTGTGACAATTAAAGTTTTACTTCGGCCTCGTATCAACAAGTCCAAACAGAGAGTCATGTTTTCGACGAGAAGGACTAGTTTGGATATTGACAAGGAAAAAATAATGGATACAGCTACCTGTGCAGAAAATAGAATAAACAAACACATCAGAAGAATGGAGTCCAGGCGGAAAGGATTTCGAAGTTTTAGTTTTAATTCAACAGAACTGACCTTCACAATAGTTTTGTGTTCAGTGATCCTACTGATGATCATTGGATTGACTTCTGCTCAAGGTATGGAACCATCATGTTCTTTAATTGAAATTTGAAATAAAATTTATTATTGCATTTCCCGGCGCGGCGAGGCGACAGGGTTCTGAGCTAGACACGTCTTATTTAATGAACGGCGCCACTGAAAATTCCAGTTAAGACTAAAATGCCGAGCTGTGGAAGTCCTAGAATGTGCAATGCAAGGAAAGGAATTTTTTTACTCTCTGGCATCTTGTACATGTTTTCTCTGCCGTGTCATTTGTATTCCAATGTCTCCAATATCAAATT
The DNA here is from genome assembly GCA_036851895.1 of Orthonychiurus folsomi. NCBI lineage: Eukaryota > Metazoa > Arthropoda > Collembola > Poduromorpha > Onychiuridae > Orthonychiurus > Orthonychiurus folsomi. Next base: position 11,608 of record JAAXYW010001819.1, on the reverse strand, counting down.
GCAGTCAACGCATCTACTTTACCAAGTTGAAGTTTAACCGACTCAACCTCTTTGAAAATGTTTTGCCTTTTTTTGAAGTCAAACATTAGTTTGTGCTGATTGAGCTCACACATTGGATTTAGGTTTTTCTTTCCTGGCATTCTTTAATTCTCTCCAATGTTGCAAATCCTTTTACGTCCAATGCCGATGTTTATTTTATTTAGTTTTTTTGTCTCAAAATCAAGTACGGGTTAATTCAGAATTCGATCCTTTTCTTTATCAATAAAAAGTGTCCTCGATTGACATTTCTATTTTGTTGTATGAGCACAAGTTTACCTTAAGAGTCCATTGACCTTATCCAGAGGCTTCTGTGGTACAGTAAGTATTCACAAGGCCACACATCCACTTGCGACTTGTAATGCAAAGATTTTCAGGCTTAATTTTGAAGACAGTCAGTGTGAATGCCGGAATGGATTGAGGCAATGCAAAATGCAAAAGAAGGCGTGGCTGGCTGGTGTTATGTCGGTGACAACGTGTGGATTTAATGGCATGGCTTATTAGCTTGGCTGTTACAAATGGTATATTTGAACTTGCTGTTGGCAACTCCAACTCCCACTCACTTTAGGATGAATTTATTCAACGCTCATTGGAATGAATAATGCAAGATAGACGCTTATTTGTCTTCGATGTCTAATAAACAATCCAAATCTTCACGAAGTATTTCTTGTACATGCAATTTTTAGCGTAAACAATTGTTGAATAATTGTTCAGTAATTTTCTACAACAATATTGAGGGCGGGGTTCGTGGTGGTGATAGCATTAAAACTAACAATAAGACACTGACAGAAGCAGTTGGCAAGCGCGAGGCACTGATGCTACGCACTCATTTAAATATTTAATATTCTAATATCTAAAGACATAAGGACACTGACCGGTGCTTTCCTTTCGTGTGTCATATGTGTGGTTGAGTTTTTCCTGACTATTTCCCGGTATTTGTTTGGTCTTTGTCGCATGGCCATAATTTGCAAGTTTTTCCGTATTTGTATTTCAGGTGGTTCTACGAGCAGGGACTCATTTCTACATAAATGGATATTAGTTCCAACGTGTACGCGAACTTATGTGTATGTGTAGGCAGAAATTTATAAATTATATAATATTGTTTAATATCCGGATTGGGATTGGGATACACGGACACATAAAGGCTTCCAAATGCATTTAACCCCCTTGGGAATTATCAATCAGGATAAAGTACAAATTAAGAAATGGGTTGCTGTCGTACAGAGTTCAAATGGAACCAGACAACCAGAACAAAATCCGTTGATGAACCACAAGGTACAATTCACATTCACAATACAATCAAGATTGAAGTATGTCCCGTTCCGGTTTAAGCATTATAGAATAGGGCATGATTGCATATAACAGAAAATTAATTCAACCAAAATACCAAGTGAGCTCAGGGTTAAACCATACACTAAAAGCTACGGTCATAAAATGTACCGACCATCTATTCTTTACAATTCCTATTAATGCGCGCATTATCCGGGATGACGTTTCCTATGTTTGTTAAATGCGAGCAACAATGATCATCTCAAATACCGAGCCGGGAAGTAAATGATTTCGGACATTCCTGGTTGTGGCCATTGTATAATGTATGAAGAGGCTACGTTGGGGAGTTGACATTTGTGCTTTAGATATTTAATTCGATTCATTCTGATTTCACAGGATTATCTCAATTTCCAAGTTTCCAAACTGGAAATGGTCACTTAATAAGAAGGTTTGCGCAAGGGCCAGATTCCGGCGGATTCTCGGTGTTGATGGTAAGAATTTATTTAAGCTTCTTGCAATTGAAATTGATTGCCCCACTCCTCAAAATTATTGATAAGTTTGTTCAATTACAGAGTGATACCCAACCACAAATAGCAAATCTAGGGAACAATCATAAGCCGAACTTCACCGATTGTGCGTTTTACCAACCAGAGATTTGCGAGGAACTAGGACCGGATGCGTTTGTACTTAGGGTACACAATTTAACCTAAATATGAATTCAATTCTTGAATTAGGATTTAAGAGTGTATGTGAAATTACAAAAGTAAATGTAATTGCAGGTTAATGCAATTGACCTGGATCCACTGGACATTGGTGGTCGAGTAAATTACTCTATTATATACCCGACGGAGTCATTTAAGGTTGACCCTGACACTGGAGATGTGAGAACGCTTCAGGTGAGGTTTAATAGTTTAAGATTTGCTTGCAATTGTTTGTTTCACATCAATGTCACAGTTAATTTACATTTACGCTTTTAGAGCTTTGATAGAGATGAGCCAGCCAAGCAAAGGGAAGTCTACCTCACAGTCAAAGCTGCCGATAATGGACATCCAAAACTAGAAACAATTTGTACAATTAAAGTCAAGATATTGGACATTAATGACAACAGGTCTGTTTTGAACTTTAAATATATATATTTGGTTGAAAAATTAATTTAGCTAACATATTATTTTTTTCCCCTTCAACCATCTTTGCATCATCAGACCCATGTTTGATAAATACGTGAGTGATCTTACAACTGATAAAAGTTCATTATTAGTTTTTGTTTGGCTCTGTTTATTCATTTAACCTCCTGCTTTTATTGCTTGTTCAGAATTATATTGAGACCGTTCAAGAAGACGTAGAGGTGGGGAAGGTCGTAACTCGGGTGTCAGCAAGTGATATTGACGACGGCTCAAATGGCACGGTTGTGTACGGTCTGCTGTACAGTCCTTTCAGTCCAAATGACATTAACTATTTCAATATCGTTCCCCAGAGTGGTGAAGTGACTTTGAGGCAGAAACTAGATGACCGGAATGTAAGCAGTTTGCATTTAACTTTGTTGTTCGAAATATTTTATGAATTTTTAAAATTATTGCATTATAATAAAATATATTTTTGTGTATGCATTTTTAAGGACAAACCGGAGTATTATCTGGAAGTGACTGCTACTGATCGTGGACGCCCTTCACTGGGCTCAAAGACAAACCTAACAATCATAGTGCTGGAGTCTAACAAGAAGCCACCGTCTATTAAAGATCATGTACGGCATTTTGAACTTCCGGAATATTCAGTTGACAAGAGCAAGCCTATCCTGGAACTGACGGCTGAGTAAGCTGCAAACGATTAAAATTAAAGTATACATGATGTGTAAACAACTTTAAAATTTATGCTCAGCTCTAACACACCGGAAGGGATTGTTTTCTGGGAACTTCTTAAAGGGCCAACCGAATCGTCAAATAAGGACAATCATTTCATCCTGGACCAGGAAGGAAACAAAGCGATTTTAAAAGTGGAAAAGGATTTGGATTATGAGTCGGTTACAAAATTATACGCTCAATATTCAAGCAACAGTACGACCAATATTTTTTGAGCTAACCAAGCAAATGTGTATCATTTCTCATCACAATTTTTAAATTCAGAACAAACATAAATTATCAACAACTACTCTGGTGTCCATAACCGTGACAGATGAAAATGACGAGAAACCGAATTTTATTGAGGTCGGTTCTGGCAGTGTTCTTGAAAGTGAGCTTCCAGGGTCGTATGTGATGAAAGTGAAAGCCCTTGACAAAGACGGAACATCACCTAACAATGAGGTATTTCACAAAAATGGAGCTGCTTCTAAATTATGTGTTGGGTTACAAATGCTAATTTGTTTGCGAAATAGGTTAAGTATTTTTTGAGAGAAGAGGACAAAGCAAATTTCCGAATTGACGAGAATACTGGAGAAATATGGACAGTGAAGGAATTTGATAGGGAAGCTCAAGAGTTATATCAAGTTTATGTTATTGCGAAGGATGGTGCCTCTTCTGTTATCACCAGAAATGGACTGCCCAATAATCGTACGCTTCCACTTCTATTAGTTAGATATTTTTGTCGTTTACAGCTAGCTAATGTACGATTTCTTGTTTTCTTAATTTAGGTACAATTCCTCTGAAAATTGAGATTATTGACAAAAATGGTAAGTCTTCTACAATTTTTTATTTGTTGGATACCAAATAGTTGTAACACTAATCGTTTTGAACTTTAATTCAGATAATAAGCCAATATTTGATAAGACGTGGGATCAGGCATATGTTGAGGAAGATGCGAATTTAAAGCAGAAAGTAATTGAAGTTCGTGCAAGAGACCCAGACACTGGTAATCATCTACTTCCTTTAAGCTTTTGGATAATTCAATAGATATTTTGATTGAGGTTAATTTTGAGTTTGATGGTTACAGCATCCATCCTGACCTATAGCATTGTAGCTGGTGACCCAGATAACGATTTTCTTATATCGACCACATCTGCAAGTGGAATTATAAGTGTTGCAAAACCTCTTGATTTTGAAACTAAGCCAGAGGTTTGGAATTGATTACAAAACATTTTAAGTTTTATTTATGTGTAACTAACTCTAGTTTATTTTTCTACCAGTACACTCTTACAGTCAAAGTGTCCGACTCAATTTACGAAGCGTTCACTAAAGTTGTTATCAAGGTGACAGATGTGAACGATAACCCACCTGAGTTCCTGCCAGGCAGCAGAAACATAACCATTCTAGAAGAAACTATTCCACGGGGTTGTATTTTCACAGTAAGGCTTTTTGTAGTGCAGCACTGGTTTGCAGTTTGCAATGAAATACTACTGTTTGTTACTTGCAGGTGCAGGCATACGACCCCGATATTCCCGACCGAAAGCAAAAACAGGATATTGTGTATTTTTTTAATAAGGGCGATGACCATTTCCAAATTAACAGCGAAGGATGCATTGAAGTTATAAAGGTAATGTCTTCGATTTTTGTTACGGGTTTGCATTTGGAAGGAACACAAGCGAATTTATATATTTTGTATGCTTTCTGAAGCAATTGGACCGGGACCTTCCAGACGGTGCCCCTATAGCTCAAATTATTGTCGGAGCTCATGGTTCGTAAACATTACTTAGCTCATGAAACTTGATACCATTCTTACAGTGAAAATGTTTTAATTTTTTTTGAAGATGAGGGTGGCATTACTCCAACGAAGAAGACGAGTTATTTGGATCTCACTGTTATTCTAATAGATGTGAACGACAACGCGCCCTTCCTGAATTCTGTATATGACTTTATTCCTAATTTACGCGCAATTAAGTCCATTTGGGGTAATTGCTAACGTCCTTAACTAATTCAATAGTCAAATCCAGTTGTCTGGGATGAAAATCAACCTACTGGTGGTGTCATTACGGAACTGACAGCCGATGACCACGATGAAGCTAGAAATGGACCACCTTTCAATTTCTACATTGACCCCAAAGCTGACAATGAAATTAAAAGTTTATTTTCGATCACAGGTTGGTATTACAAGTTCATATTTTGTAGTTCAATTAGTATGCTCATGGTAAATTGCAAATTTTAACTTTGTATACTTCACCCAGGAACCAAATTGAATGCCATTCGGGCGAATTTTGATCGCGAAGAAAAGAAGCAGTATTTGGTTCCAGTCATAATAACTGATGGCGGTTCTCCACAGCAGACAGGGACAAGCATGTTGACTGTTATTGTAAGAACTTATTAGAGAATTATTGTGTTATGCCATCGAGATTTAACTAATGTATTGTAATTATAATAGATTGGCGATGAAAATGACAATGACATGTTTTCCGGTGAAAGTAAAATCTTTGTGTACAAGTACAAGGAAACTGCACCTGTTACAATTGGCAGGGTGTATGTTGAGGATAAGGACGACTGGGATCTTCCTGATAAAAACTTTACATGGATCCACAAGGACTCAAATTTTGACTTGGATGAGAGTAATGGAAATATAGATGTTCTACCGTCCGCGCCTCCTGGAAATTACAGACTCTTCATTTATTGTGAGTTAATTGATTTTATACGTTAAGTCACACTTTTATCGCACAACTTTAACGGATTTGTCAATAATATTTTAAGGTGGAAGATACAAAACGTAAACAAAGAGTAGAAGCTTATGTTGACGTGGTCATCAAGCAAATAACTGATGAAGCTGTAGACAATTCTGGATCAATTCGGTTTTACGGAATTACCCAAGAAGATTTTATCAAACGCGGTCCTGGCCCTAATGTAAGCTTCCGACACATTTTTCAACAATTTTCAGATGATGTGACTTGTCATTGATCTGTCTTTTTAGGGTAGAAGCAAACAAGACATCCTTAGAACAGAAATTTCTAGGATATTGGGAGTACCTGAAGAAAACGTTGATGTTTTCACCGTCCTGAACTCTCCCCATAATTTCGGATCCGCTGGTTTTGGATGTCAGATACTCAGCTCACAATTCACCATATTATAAACCGGAAAGACTGGATGGCACACTAAGCGGACATAAATTGGATGTAAGGATTGTTAAATGCTTGTTGTTTAAAATGCTATATTTGAGTGATTATTTGTTCCTCAACTGTATTCTAATTTACAGCTTGAACGCGCCTTGGGGCCAGGAGTCAAAATTTTGCTTATAAAAATTGACGAGTGTCTTCAGGAGAAATTCCGTTGCGAGACAAGTTGTACCAATCATTTACATAAGAGCGACGCGGCTTACAAGATTTACACAAATACGACGTCATTCGTTGGAGTGCGAGCCTTCGTTGACCCTATCTGTGAATGTGCTGTAAATATGGCACCGAAATCATGTGATGTCAATCCCTGTTTGTATGGCGGAATTTGCCAAGAGGGTGTCGGGATTGATGGATACAGGTTAGCAGTATTTTTGAGTTTGAACAGAACATTTAATGTGGAGGTGAAGGTGTGCTAAATATTTATTGTATGGTGCAGATGTGAATGCGAAGCTGGTTTCTCTGGAAAGAGATGCGAAGTATCCTCTATTCATCTTGACGGAGAAACCTGGGCTTGGTTTCCACCCCTTTCTGTCTGTTCTGACTCAGTTTTAGATGTCAATTTTAAAACCGGAAAACCAGATGGGCTGATAATGTATAACGGGCCCACATATATGCCTTCTATAAATGTAACAGGTAAGTTGAATTTGCTTATTATATTATGTGCAAGTCGCTCGCACTGGAATTCAAGCTTGTTTTGGCATGTGCAGACTTTATGTCGTTGGAGTTACGTGAGGGCAAGCCGATTCTGTTGATGGATTTTGGGTCAGGTGTCCGGGAGTTGCGGTTGGCGTCAGACAATCTTGCTGACGGAGAGGACCATTTGATCTCCATCACATGGACGCAAAAGGTAAATTCTATATTGGTATTTTTGTGATTAAGTAAATAATTCACATTGTGTTGGGCTATGTAGGAAATCTCAATATCAGTTGACGGTTGTGTGGATAAGAATCCGAAGTGCTTTCAATTTGGCGGACCGATTGGTTCGCATGAATTTTTGAACGTCAATGGTCCGCTGCAACTGGGTGGTCTGTCTTTTGATATAAAGAAACTGAAATCATCCATGCCTTGGTCAGCTTCCCCAACAGCAACTAATTTTGCCGGGTGTATTACAAATTTATCACTTAATGGTCAAGTAAGTTGAAGTTTTGTCAAGAACTACCATTAGAGTCGGGTCAAGTTCAGTTGAGCAATTTTTCTTTCATTTGTTTGCAGTTTTACAATTTACGGCAACCGAGCCACTCCTCAGGAAATGTTACTACTTGTGACGCTACCTATGCTGCAATAGGACCTGGGCCTATCTTTTTGGCCACCCCACTCTTTATAATAATCATTGTTCTCTGCTTCCTCATTTTAATAATTCTCATCTTATCCGTGGTATTCTATAAGCGTCGAAGGGACTACGAAGCTCTAAAACTTGGGCCAGCTGATGAGGTACAAGGAAACGTTGTACATTATCATGTTGATGGTGGAGGTGAGCAAGATGCTCCGTACAATTTGGCACTCCTTAGCCAGCCTTACCCTATGTCACCATATGTCAACAAACTTGATCCCGTTGGTCGATGTAAGTCTACAAGCTAGTAACTTAAGTAAAGCTTGAAGATGTTTGCTGAATTTGGAAATTCTTATGCATTTCAGCGGTTTATAACCCCAACGAACCTGACCTGGGAACTTTTGTGCAAGACAATAAGGATAGAATGGACCGTGACCCCGACGGTTTGCCTTTTGATGATGTGAGAAATTATGCTTACGAGGGCGATGGAAATTCAATGGGTTCCCTGTCGTCGCTCGCATCTGGGACTGATGATAGTGACCTTAACTTTGATTTCTTGCCTTCATTTGGACCAAGGTTTAAGAAACTAGCTGATATGTATGGAGGGAATTCCAGTGATGATAATAGTAGCATTTATAGTGGTCGGTAGTCGGATTCGGATATAGTTTTCTGAGCAACTTCCTGTGAAAAAGTTTTTGAAGTGTGTGTATGGCGGATTTGTACATAAGGTTTTGAGTCGCACTTTCCTGTAATTTGTGCAGCTTCTAGTTCAATGTTGTGTTTTGTTTGATTATGTGGTGAAGCTTACTTACCAGTCAATAATGTGCTTTGCATTTCGACCTTCCTGAAGATTTATGTGTTTAAGTTCGTCTCATTCTCATTTGTGTTCTTAGGTTAGTTGAAGTTGATTAAAACAAGCTAGAACCTATTTAATTTGCCATATTGTTAAGCTACTTACAATGAGTTTTAACATTTTTGAAGCATCCCAGCCTAACTCGGACAATCGCTGTATAAATCCTGTTAAGTGTTTGACTTTTGTTACATGTACAAGTATAAGAATATGATTTAGTTATTCCAGCCAGCCCAGCTCAGACAATCATTGTATAAATCATGACAAATATTTGAATTTTGTTATATGTATAAACATGTTGTTTTAGTTCTTCCATGAAGTTAAGGGCCAAACTTCGAACTCACCGAATGACTGGACAAGCAATTTGGTCTAAATTTAGTCCTTGTTTAGAGTTCTGGCCTTCCTGAGTGAATTCAAATAATATAGCTAAGAGCTTAACTTAAGAGCTTATTTTGTACAATTTTTAGTTATAGTTCAGATGTACGAATTAAGAGTTTAAGTGACGAGACACTTGACAACGACTAATATATTATTTGTATACTGCCAGGTTTCTGGATCGTAATTATTTGAAAGGAGTAGTTATTATTATATTATTATTAGCTATATTTTTTCAACCAAGGTGCTCAGATTTACATCTGTTACTTCCAGTTTAATCACCTGTGATGCACGTATTCCTTGTACATAAATATTGAAAGCCGAGCTAAGCAAATGCTGCCGAAATTGTACGTTTGTGTGCGTAATTGTACGTGAGCAATACTAACTTATTGTTTAGAAAACACACAAGTGCAAATGTAACATAAATTTAATCTTCCACTACTAGTTTACAGCTCCTTAAATTTAATTTATATATTCTTTACATCAAAAGTTATACTTTGAACGCGCTAATTTCTCTTCTGGTGCTAAAGTATAGTTGTGTTATTAGCCGTCTGATCAATTATTCTTTTGTAGTCTTGGTCTCGAAGTTTGAATCGAGAGTCAATACATCTTATCGTAAAACTGTTGTACATTTGTAGAATTTGTATTAATTCAAGCTCGATCTCAACGTCATCAGTGCTTTTGTTGAATATTAATTCTTCGAAATAAAAGAGTTTTTAATATTACATGTTGCATTCCAATTTTTTAACTGGATTCTTTCTGTGATACCTCCTGCCATTTTGTGCTCTCAAGCTAACTGTAATAACCCATATTAATTTGATATATATCGGAATTTTAAATCTAAAACTATTTAGAAAATTAATATCCCATCACAAACGCACGGAATTTTGAACATAGAAAACGCACGCAAACTCAATGCATTGCTGGGTGGGAGACAGCACCATGCTTGAAAAAAATCTATTGCCAGAACTATAAAACTCCACGTGGGACGTGAATTTTCGCTGTGACTGTTTTAAAACCGCAATTTACTAAACACACATTACGACAATGGTTCGAAAATTGAAGTACCATGAACAGAAATTGCTCAAGAAAGTGGATTTTATAAACTGGGAGGCGGATAACAATCTCCACGAGGTGAAGATCTTGCGGAAATATCATATTCAAAAAAGGGAGGATTACACCATGTGAGTCAACCTGTTTAATATTTACTTGTCTTGTTTGCAAGGGTTTAACACGGTGCTAATGATGATACATGTAATTTCTTCATTACAATCTATAATTTGAAATTGCACACGTCAGACATTCGTATTAAAAGTTGGCATAGTCGTTCTAATATGTGTTTACCTTTTTCAACAGGTACAACAAATTGTCGCGATCGATAAGAGAAGTTTCTAGGAAAATAAAAGATTTGGATCCAAAGAATCCATTCAGATTGGATTCCGGTGCGCAATTATTAGAGAAATTGTAAGCTATCTGGTATATTCTGATTAATTAAGTTGGCGGGTTTGATTTAACCTGATTTGTGGTAATTTCTGAAATTTCAGATATCAAATGGGGTTAATTCCAACCAGACAGTCATTAGAATTATGTGACGCTGTTAACGCATCAAGTTTCTGCAGACGCCGCCTCCCCTTAGTGATGGTTCGAAGTAAAATGGCCCAAACCATTAAAGATGCGGTTAAATTTGTTGAGCAAGGTCACGTTCGTGTTGGAATCGAAGTTGTAAAAGATCCAGCTTTTCTGGTCACAAGGTAGATTTAATATATCCATACATAAACATATTTAATAGGTATATAAATATCGCCGCAATTAGTTTTATGTTATTTGATGATTGGTTTGTTGTTAACTTGTAGAAATCTGGAAGATTTTGTTACTTGGGTCAACTCATCCGCAATTAAGAAACACGTTATGGAGTACAATTCTGTGGTAAGATTGCTTTTCTACATGTTTGCAACATTAGAATTACATTGTAGTGCGCAATGATAAATACTAACCATATTTTATTCTATTGCAGAGAGACGACTATGATTTGGAATAAATTATTTTATTGACATTATTTAATTATTCACCTGTGCTTTTGTATTTAATGAATTATAATATTTCTATTACATCCATTGAAATTGTGTCAGAATTGTAGATTAAAGTGAAATGGGGATCTTTTGTGAAAAAAACATATGATTTGAATTCCGCGAAAGAATTCCATATTTTCTTGGCAGAAATAGAATCTACCTACATCTCTCCGTGTTGCCCCCGCCCCGTATCCACGGTAGTTTTTAGCATAAAATATTTTACTGTCATGCCATTGTCGACAATAACCTGCGAGAGTGCAAACTATTCTCTGTAAATTGCTCAGCAGACCCACAACCAACACGCTAGATCCTTCATACTATTAAGAAAGAGTTGTGAAATATTCTATCACGCAAATCGAGAAATGAGATGACGACCGCGACCGCATAGCCTGCTGGGGCAGCAGCCCTCCACAAGGTTGACATTAAAAACTGAAAATATACGAGGATCCTTTCACAATTGCTATGGATTATGATTGGATGATTGAACTGAAAGAAATTGTTCAAAGTGAGTGCGTGAGTTATGTGTGACGGTTCAGAATTTTCCCCACAACTCATAAAAGTATAACTATGCGGGAGAAATTGTAGGAATTTTTATGAATTCTTCGCCGTCTTTCAATACGTACATACGCGGAGGTCGCACTGCTGCCTCTTTGAGTTGGTCCATCGGTATTTTCGAAAGCAGACTTGACGAGGGGGGGGGGGGGTTTTCTAGATCC
>JAAXYW010001818.1:0-18764 GCA_036851895.1 Orthonychiurus folsomi | reverse complement strand
ACTGCTGCTGCGACTTCCAGTGGATTCGATTATAAAGTGGATTTGCAATGTGAAGCAAAATGGGAATTCATAGAGTGGATCAGACTTAAATCTGATAATTTTTAATCAAAATGTCCTCGATTTGCAGATAGGCTTTAGAAATTTTGGGTTTAATATTTTCCTTTTGGGGAAATGGCATGATTGTATCATAACTGGGTATAGCGAGATTCTCAATGCGGATGGAGTTCCAGATTAGAAGCACGAATTGTTAATGAGTTAAGATTTTGGTAAGAGTCAATGCTAGAATTTGCTGTGGATTGCAATGCCTTGTTTGCAATTTTTACTGCTCTATATAATCTGTGTAAAGCTAAGAGAGTATACAGAAGACGTACTTTGTAAATACATATATTTGTTTTCATTCTATTTTATCACGAAACACGTGAACCGATGTTGGAAACAATGCGCACGCGCATTATATATTTAATTCACGTAAATAAATCATTGAATTGAATTGAATTGAATTGTAATACATAAAAAGTCAGGAGGAAGTTTTAAAAACGTGTATTAAGAATTTAATCACAATTTTTTATGCTTTTTGAAATTCTTGGGACATAACACTTAAGCATAAATATTTCAAGCCGGTGTTTCTTTTGTCTAAGTAGTTGTAATTTTACATGTCTGTTTGCCCACATCTCATATACATCACGTAATAAAATACCTATCCAAAAATACTTGTTTGCATTAGGGATAGTTTGAAAAATATGTTGTATTGTTAACATTGGCATTCCAAACATGAAATTTGGTTGGCTTTTCAAAAAGGAACTGTACCGTGCGTACTCATTCAGTGCCCGAGAACTTCGTCACACACACGCACAATTTTCTTATTATTCCAAAATACTGCGTGCGTAGCTGCTTTGCTTATTCATTTCATGTTATGTAAAAAGATGTCTCCCTCTAAACCACCTGCTTTGATGTCAACTTATTTATGTGGCTACACACCACACACACTTCTTATTATTCCAAAATACTGCGTGCGTAGCTGCTTTGCTTATTCATTTCATGTTATGTAAAAAGATGTCTCCCTCTAAACCACCTGCTTTGATGTCAACTTATTTATGTGGCAAACCCTCCTCTTCCATGCACTTTGTACTTTGTCAATTTTTGGCATTTGAAATTCGATTCCTCTTTCCGGGCCACACAAAGGAATTCCAATTCTCGGAGCTGTGTGCCTGAGTTTGTTCGACTGTCGAACTTCCCGCGCCACGCCACGCCGTGCATTTGCCTTAAAAGGACCATAACACAATTTGTGTTTGACACAACAAAATACAAGGGACCGTATATATACATAGCCTTACGTACGACACAAGGCGGTGCACAATTTGGAATTCTGGTCCTATGTAAACGTACGTACGTCGCGATCGATGAGCGGGAATCAAGATGAAACCAAAATTCAATTGTATCCTTTTTCAGCATCCTTTCGTTTTTGTTATTCTCGGGTCTGTTAATGGCTGGAAATATGATGGCGGATGTGTAGGACAGCCAGGCGGGCGGGCTCGGCGGATTCGTACCAGGCCTAAACCGGCAGTTTGTTTTGCATAAATTAAAGGGTGGATTGTATGTGACAGATCCTGCATGTGATGTGATTCCCTTGTGGAGGATCCGAGTTCATTCTTGGAAATGAAACAATTTCGCTAAGTTATTGGCAAAAAATTGCAAATGTGATATTCTGTGCTGTGCTGGTTTCCAGGAACCATGTAGGGCGGTTAATTTGATTCTAAGGGTTACATGATACCGGTTTTGCATTGAAATCAATGGGGGATCAAAAAAACAGTACAGTATTTGACAACTAGGCCGAAAATCAATTTTCTTTGTATTTTTCGATCAAAACATGTGTATTTTTGCAAAATCTTGCAGTAATTTGTATTTTTACAGGCATGTACTTTTTTTTCCAAAAACTTCGAATTGTTTTCACATTTAACCTTTGGAAGGAAGAGCCTTCAAATTTAAGTAAAGCATTTGCATTTGTGCTGAAAGGTGGATGTAGCTGGGCGGGTTGTGAGGTTTTGTTTCCATACCCAAGGCGTACAAAAAACAAAAATAAACTTGAGTCCTCCGACTTTTTCTTCTCTCGTTCGTCCTTTTAAGAAAAGTATACATACAATTCCATGGAGTTGGGAGGGTTAGGAGAAAGCAGATGATGAGGTGTGTCTAGAGACTGACTTCCTTTTGTTTTTCTTCTCAGAATTTGCAAATGCTGTACTCTGGCTTTAGGGGATTCTATAGTCAGGCTAAAGACTAAGGACTATGTACTTATGTACAATACGACCGCACAACTACAGACTGGATCAGGAAAATGAAACAAAGAACTCGAATAATTACCACTGCCGTGAATTATGGACCAGCATGAAATACAATACAATACTAGCTTTACAATACAAGCTTTTCCATTGACTTTTACTCTTCCTGCCTGACTTTCACCACTGTACGGCACGGCATGGCGGAGGATTGGGAATGGTTTAGTTTAATACCTAATTATTTATTTGACTCGGATTTTCCTGGCTTCTAGGTGCTAAATTTCGTAGTTTTGTATTGATACAGGTTTCTATTTTCGAAAATGTTAGACTTTTTATAAGGGTAATTTTAAAGCATCATCCTTTTAAGAAAACCAAGGTGTGATTGCACAAAAATCAAAACATTATAAAAATTCAGAACTTTCTCCGCAAAGTACTTTCTTTTTCTTGCAGATTCTTACCACATTTTTCTCAGAATTGATTATTAGCCAGCACGAAGTAAATCTCTCAATTAAGAGAAAGTCGCGGACGTCCGGTCCACTTTCCCGGTACTCCCGACCCTAGCAACACAACTCTAACTCAATTTCCCTCCACAAAACCCGAAACATTTTCACCATTGAAACGGCAATTAGGGTTCGAAGTTCCGGCCTAGCCAAGCCCTCCATTATTTCCGGAAACAAAAGCCTACGAAAACTACGTACGTACTATGTGTGGTTTGGCCTCGGCCGTAATCAGGCGCCAAGATCAATTGGGAAGTAGTTGTTCCAAGTTGAGGGGTTTTCTTATCTCCCATTCGCAGAATGTAAATGGGTTTCCTATTCCGGTGATTTGAGGTTGGTGAGAGGAAAACAAATGAGACCAATCCTATACGTACGTACCAATGTATCTATTATATTAGGAACAATAGGGTACGGCACAATCCCTGGTATCTGGAGTTTCTGTGGAGTACATCTGGTCCCTTTCCCACCTGCTTAATTCCTTTTATTGTATTGTATTGTATTGTATTGTGAGGATTCTTCGGAAGGGAGCAGAAACCAATTAAATTCCGAGTCCTCCGTTGTGGTGAAAGTCAGTGAAAGTTCAAAGTTTGTTCCTTAACTTTGTAGGTAGTTTTGAATTATACCGCCGCCGTAACTTTCGGCACGTGCAGTGCTACCGTGCATAGTTATGTTGGAGAAATCAGTCAAATCTGTTGGAAATTACTACATAGCCCTTTCACCGTGCTCGCGGTGCGATGGGCTGGAAGTGGAAGAGAATGATTTTAATTTCTTGTGTTTCTTACATCCGTCGCTTCTTCGTCAAAAGTTTTATCAGAGTTTTTGATTGGATTGTAATGTGGAGGGGAGGATTTGAATATTTGATACCCTGCAGCAGTGCATTCCACTGTTGGGAGGGACGGGGATTTGATTTTAATCAAAAGTTTGCCTACCGTGCAAATACTACATTTTGGAAGGATGGAATTTTTGTTTATTTAGCAAAATTTGTAGGAAGTGCACAAATAGTGCTATATGGAAGTTTTTACCAATCAAGATTTAATGATTAGTTTTATTATTGGCTCAATATTGTGACATTTTGCAAAAATGTATAACTTGCCTTGCCTTAATTTTGTGTGCGCTTTTCAAAAATTCGCATCAAAAAGGGAAAGTCTAACGTTTTACATTTTTTGCAATTTTTACATCAAATGTTGGGAAAAAATTGGAAATTATTTTAAGGCCATTTTTTTTCTTTTTTCTTAATTTCTATATTGTAATCATTGTTTTTCAAAAACTTATATCCCACGTTTTCAAATTACAATTATCTGACGTACAATATTTTAAAAATTCGGGGTTATATGAGACTACCATCAAAATGTCATATTTAAATTTCCCGCCCAATGTACTACGCTGTTCTAGCAGAAAACTCCACTGCAAACACAACCGTGCGTGAAAACTCGATTAATCAATTTTTGCTGGCTGATATTAAGAACCCTCATATTCCTTCAGTATGAAACATCCCCTTCACCCGCATCCACCCAGTACCTGGCCTGATTAATTACTCCGCTAATTGTTTACCCACTCCACCTTATCCCTTGTCTAATTAAGTTGTTAAATCCCCCATCTTCTTCTCCCCTCTTCCCGCAAGGAATGAATTAAGCAAATTAAAAATCCGTCTACTCCTACCCAAGGGCATAGCAAATGTTTTTCCAATTTTCCCACGGCACGCGCACGGCACTAATTCCCCGTGTTGAATTTGCGAGCGTTTGCAAAATTTTCCATGCAAATAAGGAGGTAGCGTATAGGAAAGTGTGTGATTGGAGCCTGAGCGTCTCGGAAGAGCAAACAGCATCTTCGTTTTCACCATAGGGGGAAAAAAACCCGGGTATTCATCCGTCCGGCAAAATTCTAGTATGGACCACGTATGTATGTACGCCAGCATAGCATAGAAGGATTTCCCTTCAACCGAATAAACGGGAATTTTTTGGGAGCTCGTTTTGCAGCTGTGGGATTTTGATGAAATTCTTTTGGGTGAGTGGCCACGGGCCGAACGGTCACCTTGGCTGGACTTGGCCGGCCTTGAGCACACACGTGTCGTTCAGTGGAATGCAGGATTTATGGGGCGGGAAAATCTATCAAGTACATACTTTCAAATATTTGACATTTGGTGCGGTTTCCTTCAATTTACATGTCTGATTGACCTTTGACCTGACCTCAAAATTTGATGTACTTGCCACAATTTGCCTATGTACAAAATTTGAAAGGAGCAACGCGAAAAACTTATTGGTTTACTGACATTACCGCATAACAATGACCTTTGACCTGACCTCAAAATTGTATGCATGTATCGGTTTACCTGCAAAAATTGATGTACTTAACACAATTTACTAACAAAATTTGAAATATTTAGGCGGGAGAGTTGATGATTAATTAAATAACATCGTCACAGGTTAACCTTTGACCTGACCTGACCTCAAAATATATTTTTATCTATCCCAGTCCAAATACAGAATTTGTAAGAGAAAGGCCGGAAATCAGATGGTTAATTAAAATCACTACGCTTCAAAGCAAACAAGGCGCAAAATTTGAAATAAAGCTTCCTCCCGCCATAAATAATGTCGAGGGAAGCGCCCGCTAAATTTTGAATTGCTCCGACGTTTCAGAGTGGGAATCCACTATGCCGGCTCAGGATAATTTTATTAGCACGTACAAGAGTATATCCTTCATACATACACGACACGTGACGTGTTAAATCGTTAAACCACATTTCGTGGTTGAGTGGCCCATAAATACAGGAGGCTACACGTTTTGGTGTGCGCCTACGAAACGGGAAATGACGACGCTGACTTATCCCATAACTCGGAAGAGTAAATAGTTTTAAGATTTTATGACGGTGGTCGTCCCCGTGTTTTATGGCTCATTTTTGGCGTTCCTTTAATGAAATTCCCCAACTTGTGTGTGTCATCTCGCTTCGCGCCAAAAATTCAATATTTGGTTTTACCGCCCCTGTAGAAGCCATGAACCATAGGAATTTATTTACTTATTTCTAACTGGTTTTCTCTATCGCTATTGGCGCCAATTTTAAATAATTGCAGTACAATCCGATATTAAATGTGTTTTGTTTCTATTCCAATGCGCACCGCACGCGCATGCGCCTTGGGTAAAGCCACAATGTATATTTCCTGCATATATGCGTGGGTGGACGCGTTGTCTGCATGATTTTGAATATCCCCGCCGGCAGTCAGCTGCATTATCCTTTGAAAAGTAAACGAGGAGCGTAAAATGCCAAAATTTAATCATACCGCCCACCGTTCCATAAAAAAGGGTATTCCTTTGTTGTGTCTTACAGTTGTCTTCCGGCATGCTTTCACGTCCGTCTTCCTTGTCCGCCTTGCATGTACTACCGCGCCTCGCGGTGGTACATTATTAATAACCACTTTGCGGATCCANCTTTCACGTCCGTCTTCCTTGTCCGCCTTGCATGTACTACCGCGCCTCGCGGTGGTACATTATTAATAACCACTTTGCGGATCCAAAATGATGAAAATACAGAGCGGGAAGTTTTAGGATGAGTAAATTTGAGTTTCCCGCTACCGTCGCGCTGCCAGCTCCTTTGATCTTGATTAGATCCGATGAGGAAAAAAAAATACAATTTCGGTGTACCTGGGAAGTGTATTTTCGTAAATGGAGGGTACGTACGTGGGTGGCTTCATTTATTTTATTTTGTTTATATACGAGGTAGCGAGCCAAATACCCTCGAAATCGCAATCGACCCCTGTATTTTTGTGAGAAAACTAATTTCAGCCTCAGCCCCCTCGTGGGTGGCTTCATATATTTTATTTTGTTTATATACGAGGTAGCGAGCCAAATACCCTCGAAATCGCAATCGACCCCTGTATTTTTGTGAGAAAACTAATTTCAGCCTCAGCCCCCAACTCAGCCGTAACTAATTTGACACGAGTGAGCGGGCACGGATGGACCCCGTTTGGCGGTCCTCCACAATTTTGGGTTTTGCGGGCGGGCTATATAATTGCTTCCGAAATATACGGACGAGTAATAGACGGATTCGGTGCAAATTTGTTTTAACTTGGGAGCAAGGAGAGAGTATCAAGTATTTCATACGTTACGCTAGTTTACTATACATAAAGTGGATGTGCTATTGAGGAGATCGATAATGATATGCGAGGACTTTGCCAAGCTATCCACTTACGATTAGTGTTTTGGCATAGGCCACGGATTTTGGAAAAACATGAACATGAAGGGTGGGTGGAGTCTTGGCGTTTAAACAAGCTATTTTAGCAAGGGCTTTGAATTTTTAAGAAGGAAAATGTGTTTTGCACATGCTTATTTCCAAGGTTTTGTATTTGACACCAAAGCACTCATTGGCATTGGCAAAATGGTAAATTGGCAAAATACAAAATGCGGGATCCAACTACAGTTAAATTAATTGTTTCTTATGCGCTAATGCTCAGAAATCGTATATTCTAATTAAATAAATAGTTTGTATGATTAACTGAGCATTAATACGTAGGAAATTGGCAATTTAGTTGCAGTCGTATTGACCGCCATCCTGTGCATTTTGCATTTTGCCAATTTTGCCAATTTTACCATCGAAATTTGGTGCCGGCTTGCCAATTTTGACATACCAATTTTGCCACTTTGGTATTGGCATTCCAAAACCATGGTTATTTCTCTATCCATTTGACATAAATAAATTACGGTTCGTCAAATGGCTACCATCTAAGCAGTAGTTTCTTCGATGCTATTATTTAGCGTTGCAAAATAAAATGTCCTTTAGAATACGCAAGTGGAGTGTGTTGCCCTTGACAAATCACGGGTCATTATGAAACAAAAGCAATATAAGCAAGTCAATATTTTATTTCCAAGGAATTTCATTTCATTACGTATTTCGCAAGCAAATGAGCATTTGACATAATAAATACATACACAAGGGATGTGGCCATGCATTGCCATAGTAGCTGCCTTTCTTAAATTAGATCCCAAGTAATCAAGCATGTAGACTCCGCATTGAGAAGGACCATCTGTCTCCCGTCTCTTTCTACCCCATCAGCATGGGTAATCTCCAAAATCAGATGACATCCATTTAATGCATTCCAAGGCTCAGCAAATAACAAAGCGAAAGCATTCGTAAAATGACAGACTTGAGAGCAAATGGGATTATGAGTGTTTCCAACTGTGGAGATATTCACTCACATTTTGAAGATTTGAGAAGACAAAGCCTCGGCCTGGGATATTCTGAAGAACGGGCATGTTACATTAAGGGTTTTGTTTTATTTTTTGTAGGATTTACATTTACATGTTTTCAGTTGTGGGGAATTGCATTATGTTTCCTCATATCTTGGGGATTTTGCGGTTAGTTTCTTTTTGTGTTTCTCTGAAATTGTGATGACGAAACAAGTAATTTTGTGTTAAAGGGTATGTTTTCAATTAATTGTTATTAAGCATTTTTAATACATTGAAATATAAAAAGGCCCTCCACATATTTTTTGGTTTTTATCATCTGATTTTGTATCTTGGATTTCGGAGAAAAATTAATGTTAAAATTGCGGAATATTTTTTGACAATATTACATTTCTCTTGAATTAAAAAAAATTCAAATTCAAAAAACCGCCAAGTTTCTTTATCAAAAGCCATACAGTTTTCTCCTATATTTCAAATTTTGCGAACATGAAGACTTTCCCCAACTTTCTAATTTTTAACATCTCACAGCCGCCATCTCTCCAAAATTGGAATTATCCGTTATATCGAGACAAGTGTAGACGACATCGGCGGCGACGGCTCTCTCAAAATAAATTGGCCAAGACATACATGCCCAGTCCGGGCCGAGCTTTCTCCAAACTTTTTCCACTTCGTACGTGCCATGCAATGCCATTCCGCGACTACTTTATTTGCATGGGTAAGAGCGTTACGGAGTAAGGAGGGTGGATTTTTGACGTCGACACTTTTTCGTCTCGTTTGGCATCTGTTCAAACTCAGCCATCCTAAAATCTGCAATTCCGCGGGCCCCGCTCGCTCCTTGTCCATTGTTCAATACTTTTCTCTCATCCAAAATGTCCGGGCGACCATGCCTTATGTACATATTTCTAGTCCGTAAGTATTTTCCAAGGGATTGCATTACTTTCAAAGAGTTCACTTTTCCATGTGGTAATTCAACAAAGTACGTACGTACTCCTCCTTCGTGTTCTGGTCGGCGAATGGGGATGAATGTAATGGGGAGAAGAAAAGAGAAAAGTTTTCAAGGAAAAGAAAACGGAACAAGTTCGGCGAGAAAGCGGGATGTTCGTCTTTCGAACAAAGTACGAGTTGCAGTACGCGATGATGGAATTTACTGTTTGATATTGTGTTGCCGTGCCGTGCCATGTCAGTCTGACTGGTAATGTTATGTGATGAAGGGGAAATTGTAGCGCAGCCTTTGACATTTGGCTAAAAGTTTTCTTGCTTAGCAAGATTGGAAACTTATATTGGATTAGATTTTAATTGCAAGTCTGATCTTAAAATATGTGTCGGCTAATTGCATTGTGTGAAAGAATTTTGGTCCTTCGAGCCGGATTACATTGCTAAATTTCTTTATTTTGCTAATTAGAAGAGATTCGTATACATAAATACTTCTTTGATATCTAAACAAATGAAATACAATATCTATTTTAGTATTCTAGCATCCTTAGAGAAGTACATAAGAATAATGGGTAAAGAGTATTGTCTAGGAATTATGGATGTTCATTGCAATGCACGCATTACGTACGGCATAAATAAAAGTAATATAAAAGTATATAGTGCAAACCCTGCAAAGGAAACAAAGTTTTTATATTTTTGTAGTCCTGGAAACCAAGAGGATTTTCCCCTTCTATTAAGAAATTAGTATTAGAATAAATGCGTTGACATGCCCGGAAATGCTAGTGGAAAAACCTACACAGGCAAGGCAGCAACGGAAAGGCTTAGCATGGCACGGCATGGGCAGCAAAATAAGTTCAACAGTCGCAAGTCTTTCGTCCGTCGCATGATGGAGACCGGGATTTATAGAGAGAAACTATTCCACTATATTTTCATAATGCTTCTATAAATCTCGTGCACGTCTTCACTTAAAAAGTCCCCACTACTCACAATTTGATTTGCAACTGCAACTTTCTTTTCCCGCTGTTCCATTATGCTTGCTATTTATTGCAGTTATGTTTTGTGTGTCTGACAAGGGCTTTTCCTTGGCTGAATATTACACATTTTACAAGGGAAATTCTTAACAGATTGGGTGTTACATTGGGATTTATTTTTAAATTAAATTTTGTAGCCATACGCCTAAAAATTACGCTGAGTCGTTAAATAAGCTTAAGATTACGATTTTGGGGATTTTCCATAAACCTAAAAAAATTCTTTAAATTAAACTTTAATGCGTTAATACTGCAACTGGTAGCACCTGCAAAAATATTGAGCTCAACTGTAATGTTAATGGAGCCAACCATTGACAAATTCCAGTATACTCACCCGCAGAGATCAGAAGGTCACCGTGTGGGGTTCAAGACTTAATATGAAAAGAAATCCAAAGGAGGCATGAAATGAAGACAAATATTCTTAAGATAAGAAAATGAGGCTCGGAGCACGTCCACGTGACGCTTTCAAGAATAATTTGGCAAGAGGGGAAAGTAAACCTGCCAATTTTATTGTGCGTGAGGAAGGAATTATGATTCTCATTCCCTTCCCTTCCATTGTCTTTACATTCCTTTAAAAATTTTCACTGCACGGCACTTGGCCAGCCCTTCCCTGGCTGTTTTTATGATCCCCTTCCACGGCATCACACCCAATTCATGCAAATCATCTTATTTCATTTTTATGAGGATTTTATGACACTCTGAGGAAAGTCCGCCCTGCATGTGTATTGAAAGCAAGCATTTGCATAGGTACATCCAGCAGGGTTGGAGGGCTCAGAATCCTTCCAGCATAAAATTACTCAGGCGCATCCAAAAGTAATCCTAACGACTTATAAATACACCATGGCTCCTTTTTTTTACAATGTCGCATTCATCCCCGATTTTCACACATATTTTATATGGGCGGCCCACATTTTTGCATCCCATGATTATGATTTTACACCTTGTAAAATATGCAAAATCCTGGAAATCCGAACCTATTCATCATTTTACCACGTACGTACTAAAACCTAATGCAAATTTATAAGGAGGGGCTATATCACGCGCCAAGCTTTGCAGACGAACTTGGCGCCAAATTCAAAATGGCGTCTCTTCATATCAATGCCCTGCCTGCCCGTAATGTGAGTGGTACATTTACATTATGACATATCATACCACACAAAATAGTAACATGAATCTGCGGCGTACTTCGCATTTGTTTCCGCATTATAAGAATTGTAATTACCTAAGTGGCCATGCCCTTTTGGCCATGGCCACAAAAACTTTCCTTCGTTTTCATCTATTGAGGATTTCCAATACTTTTAACTTTCATCAGAAATTCGAGGATGGCGGCCAATGGCCGAGACCGTCTCCTTTTCGAAAGGAAATCCAATACCGCCGCGCCGCCCAGGCTTTCACCTGCCTGAACCTCACAAGGCAAAACCAAAGGGCGGATTTCCCCAGGCACTCATTTCACAAATCTTTGAGGATCTAATTTCAAAATATTAAATTGGATTCGATACACGCGCGAAGAAAGTTTTGCTGCCCAGAGATTTGTATCAGAAATCTTACTCTTACGGACGAAAGTGTATGACTGGCAAGGCAAGGCATGGGAAAGAGTTGAGTATTAACATGAAACGTCTAATAATATTAGAGAAACTAATGGGGACAATAGATTTGAACGAGGAAAGTTGAAAGGGGAGATGGGGGAGCTGGATCTGAGAGCTTTTCCATTTAAAAGTTTTATATCTGCCCATCCACTCCGAAACAGGTTTGGTCGGCGCGGCGGGAAAAGTTTCTCCTCCAAGTCATAAATCCCGGCAAAAATTGCTCAACTCAAAAGCGCTGCTCGGCGCTGAATGAATCTTTACTCTTCAATTAGCAATATTTAAAAGGCCCGCTTTTTCCTCTTGTAGATTCCTCGCTAGCTGTGGAGATACTGGTGTAGGCTCTCATACTGCACTGCGCAAGCGCTAATAAGTTTCTGAAACGCAAAATAACGGCGTGAAATTTCAAGTAAACTATTACCAAAAATAGGCATGTGAAATGGCGGGAAACCAGCCTAAATTCTTACAGGTTCTCAATCCAGTAGAATTCCTTCGTTTACTTTCCCCAGAAACAAAGCACCTGTCATACTCATTTGCTATTCTTTATCCAATTACGATTTGTCGTCAAAGTTTACACAAATAACCTTTCCGAAATGGAAAGAAAATAAATCAAGAATGGCTCTGTCAAATTGACAATTTAGATTGTATAAAAACATCCAACCTGGAGTGCTCCTTTCCTGCCAGACGGTGCACCTGAAACTACAAATTGTGGCGCATACATATAGAATAACAAGGAATAATATAATACCAACTCAACTTTTAAATTGGTCCGCCATCCCACATACAATACATATACTTTTACAATAGGTTTCATTCCCCTTCCCTTACTTACGAATAAAATAACATTACTTATACGTTACATACACGAAAACTACCATGCACTGTTATCATTGTAAATCTGTCAATATCATTATTTTTCCACTTTTTTGAGTTTTCCTTGGGTTTTTATTGTACGTAAGAAAGGATGGGTCCATTGGATGGAGTGGAGATACATCTACTAGCGTCTAGTGCCATAGCACATAATAGGATGGTGTTTCTTCATTTCGGGAAAAGAATCCGGTCCGGAGTACATACATTGTGTACTCAGAGCGGACTACTTTCTCCGGAGAAAGAAGTGACGAAGAGGAGAAAGTGTCATTTGCCAGGAAAGTGCAATGTAGCGCAACATTTTTCTCCTCCCCGGAATCTCAATGTGCAGGAAGAGGCTTCCCCTGCTCTTCGAGTCAAATCTCCTTTCAATGGCCCCTGATAGCATCTATTTCTTCAATATTTTATCTTCTTCTTTTGAGTACGTACGTACGGTACGTAACTCTCATCGCATCCTTTCTCCCTCATTCCACTCCCACTACCCATTCCTTCCCTTCCATTGATGGACAGGTTGGGGAAATTCAAGATATTAGATTGGGGTGCAAAGTGTCTGATTTAAGATATTGGATCCAAATGGGATCTCTCCAATTCCATGTGTGCCTCATTCCCTTCAAAATGCAATCCAATCCGACCCAATCACATACTCAAATTCATGTTGGAAATAATCAAAATCTTTGAATTTTTGAAAGGTGGAAAACTTCAATGCCAAATATCCATGCTTACCATACACCTCACAATTTATGTAATGTATTTTGCACGCGAGTGGAATTGAACCCAACTACAGTCAATGAGATGGCAGCCATTTGACGACCCATGATTTATTATTTATGTCAAATGTCCATACACCTCACAATTTATGTAATGTATTTTGCACGCGAGTGGAATTGAACCCAACTACAGTCAATGAGATGGCAGCCATTTGACGACCCATGATTTATTATTTATCTCAAATGAAAGGGAAATATTACATACTAAAAACCTATGCTAATCAACAAACCACATAATCCACAGTATTTTGCAAGGAATTATAGCTGCACAAACTACTGTCTGCGTTTTTTAAATTGCCTTTAAAAACAAAAGGCAAATACTAATAAATACTAGGACATTCACATTTTAGTAGATAATGACAATGATATTATACACACACAATACTATGTAATGTAACACTTGTCACTAATTTCTCGGCTAGCGTCAAGCCCCCACAAATCTTCTTTAATTCTCCCTTCCTCTGTATCAAAGTAGGCGTAGTATTCCAAACAATTGAACCTAAATTCTCCGCGTCCGAGATGGCATTAATGAATGTGCTAATTACTAAACGTCGCTCCTTTTCCTACCCGCTCATGTAGAAACGGAAGGCGGGCTCCATGTCTTAAGAAAATACAAATTTTCCCGCCTTCCCTTTGATGCGTGGCCGATTATTACGGACGGGCGTATTGTGGAGGCTCTTTGTACTTTTTAAGCTTAAGAGCTGGTGTGCGGGCGCGGACGTGAAAGGGAGCACAACGCAAGGCGCGGCGCGGTCGGGCCATTACTGCCCGTACGTACGTACGTACGCGACACGAGACGGAATTGTAATGTCCGCCATTTCCATTCTGTTACCCCATTCCAGCCCCGTAGCCATTATACTAAGACACTCTCAGTCCCCGGTTATACGAGCACAATTGTGGACGACATTTCATTTGTATGTCCTTAATAACTTTGTGAGCATTGCTCTGGATTTACTGAATCCTCTATATAAGTTTTAATTGAGGGTAGTTTAATCTGAACGCCATCCTGTGACCACTTAGGAAGCAGTACAAGTTTTTTGTGATATTTAAATCTGTTTGGTGGAAATTTTATTGACTAGAATAAATTTAGACTTGTTTTAAATTTTATTTTATCTAAAAAACGGAATGATAGAATTCTGGTGTTTGAAAATACCGCGTATAAATCCAAAATACAAATAATGAGTTCAATGACCTCAATGCAAGGGTAACGGTAAAGTAATTTTCAACTTGTTCAACATTTCTCTAGCGCGGCGTGAGTAAAGAAAAACCGCACAATGATGAAAGTCCCTGCATACTTAATGCTCTCACTTTACCAGCACTGCTTCCAGAAATTAATTAGTCATATGAGTTTGCAAGCACTGATCATACAATATTCACTCCCATTCCATTGCAGCATACTACTTCATAGGCGAAAATTGAACTTGTTAAACTTTCCCGCCGAGGAACTAAGCCAGGATGCATTTATCTTGCCCCCCTGTATAAATTTTGTGGGGACTTTGCCACCATTATTTATAACGGCCGCACATAATTTCATATTGTCCGTGGACTACTATGACGGTGTAAACGTGTTTCAAGGCGCAGAGTTTAATTTTCTGAATGTGGGGAACAGGACATTAAAATAATTCATTCAAACAAGTTTCCGCTGACACAAATTTGTACGTGACTGTCGGATTTGGGGAATGGTTTGTTTAGCTTGGCAACTATGTGTTATGGGACAACTAGTGCATAAATCCGGATGGGGAAAGGTGAGGTGGTGAGGAAAACGTGACGTTCC
This sequence comes from Orthonychiurus folsomi, assembly GCA_036851895.1. NCBI lineage: Eukaryota > Metazoa > Arthropoda > Collembola > Poduromorpha > Onychiuridae > Orthonychiurus > Orthonychiurus folsomi. Next base: position 3,867 of record JAAXYW010001818.1, on the reverse strand, counting down.
ACCTACCCGCGTATATTAGATCCGGTATTTAATTTCTAAAATCGAGTGGGAAATTTACTATAGTTTGAAATCTGAATTACTTGATGGCGGATTTAAATTTCATTGTTAAAATTACTCATAAAATACACGTTTTGTCCAAATTTTACGACCTTGCTAATATTTTCTTCCTTGTATTTGTAAAAACAGATTTTACAAGCCCGGAATGCAATGACTTACGACTCCGACTGCCTTAACACAGCAAACACCTTTTCTTTATTTTTTCCCCCACCTCAATTTCCATAACAATAGTGAGTTAGACTAATGACAATAATTCCGCGTGTCACCCTCGAATTCTTTGCAGTGCACTTACTACTACTATGGAATGCAGTCCATGTAAAAAATTGGATTCCTCAAGGCAACACCTCAAACCGTGTGAAATGGGAATTGGGGATTTGTCACAACCATGGACATGCACGACGGGATACAATAACTATGTATCCAAGTGCCTTTCTGTTATATGCTACTTGAATCTTACCTTTTTGTAAATTTCTTGAAGCAAAAGTAAATCATTTATGGAGATTCCCATTTCTGTAATTTCATTTTATCCTGACAATGTTATGATTTTAAAAATTTAAGTCAATGGACCAATTTTAATTTGACATTTGATTTAATACATTTGTATGAAGTTTATTTTGGTAAAATCATATGGACTATTTCAGAGTCCGTATACGTCCGTTGTCTGTTTTTTGAAAATTCCCTCCATTTTCTTTGCAAAAATGGATTTTGTCTGCATAAATATGCGTGGAATTTGATAAAAACGACGGATACTTCTAGGAATATCAGATACGAGGTTCAATTGGGCAAATCTTTTCCCCTCGAAATCCCACTTTAGCCTAATGCCGTTTAATTTGAGTACCCCTATACCCACAGGAGCATGGACTGTCAAATCTACTACATCTGGCCGAGGAGTCTAACGTTTCCTTCGTCAATATTTGTTTTGTATGTATGTATGCATGGATGGAGGGGGGAATCTTATTTTTCGAAGAAGCGTCAAGCCATGCCAATCCCTATTACAATGGGAAATTCCAAGAGTGGACGTAAACGCACGTAGCACAGATTGAGAGCACTCAAAAGTGCAAGCACCCACTCCATCTCCTAATAATTCCAAGAAGATCAACAAATAGGAAGGCTGGCTTCAGCATTCAAGATAATCTCAGATTTTCCCTTCCACCAACAGTCCATTTCGCAATCCTAAACATTCGAAAATTGAATCCATTTTGCGCACCTGACTTTTTGCTGGAAATCAATCTATTTTCTTCAAAAAAACAAACAATTAAATCAAAATATTACCGTTTTTTGTAAAATGTATACAATTCCATTAAATCAAACGTAAGTTCTAATTCTTGGCCGGTTACCGCCCGCACACGCACAGCTCACGTATGTCATGTGAGTTTTTCAATATTCTCGTCGCCAAATTCAAACCCGACTCAGGAAGTGCAAATAGGAACCCAATGGGCGCCATCGCCGTCCCCGATTTTCTGCACTTTTGACTTTTAATTTGGGAATCTCATCTGGATTTTATGGGGGCTGGGGCATTTGCATGGGAGGAGGAGGGAAATGGAAACCTATTTGCACTTAAATGCGCACCCAGCCACGGCGGAGTTTAAAGAACTCGTATGTATGCATAGCATGGAGTTGAGTCAAGGGGATGCCAGGCCGGAGCGGAGAAAGTCGTGCGGTGAAAGTGCATATATGCATGCATGCATAGCACAGGCTTTCCCTAACACAATGGATTTCCCCCAAGCATTTTGGTTTCGGCCGGCCAAAACTTGGCTCCGAATCCAATCACATACATACATGGAAAGTGTTGCGCTAATGTTTCGTCGTTTGTATCTTCCTTTCCCGCTTCCATTTCCATTAAGTTTTTGCTTCTAGGGTTGGGGTGGACCAAGGAGTAGCACAATGTTACGTACCTACGTACGTACGAGTAATTTTGAATTTCCCGGGATGACTCACCATTAGCGCGTGTTGTAATAGTTTTTCGACCAAATGACGTGCCGTGCCGTTCTGGTCAGTACGTACTACGTATATGTATGGGAGTTTGCAATGTTAATTCAACGGAAATCCCGAATTTCCATGCATGCATTTGGGGAAATGGCCTGGAAAAATAATTCAAGTCCACCATCAGCGGGAGGATTCCGGAAATGAATTTGGTTTGCTTGGTCCTTTGACTTTAATTAAATTAAATCCTGATACACAGTTTGAATGGAAATGTACAAAGGCATTTGCTGTATATACCATACCATAGCGAAATGTCAGGACCTAAATGCGATACCACGTGACATCCTGACGGCTGGATTTGGAAATTTCTGATTACATTGCATTTTATGCAAAAATACATACGCGTTAAAAGTAAGTAAACCCTGATGTTGGCGCGTCTCTTTCATGACAGATTAGGGGGAGGGGTACGCGTCACATCACGTTGTGTATGCGTATTTACATTGCATTTTATGCAAAAATACATACGCGTTAAAAGTAAGTAAACCCTGATGTTGGCGCGTCTCTTTCATGTCAGATTAGGGGGAGGGGTACGCGTCACATCACGTTGTGTATGCGTACGGATTTTAGCGCGAAATCACAGTTTAGTTTCGTGGGCATTACTAGGTATGAATGCTTCGACGGATTAACGCGTGCATTGGGAATCCTGCATGTGCAGATATATAAAGTCGATGGTGGTGTAAGCCATGGATTAGGCTTAGGAATCAATTACACTAATTGCAAATTTTGTTTTGCCTGTATTTCAGAATCTAAAGGATCAAATATTATCCACGAACGTGTGGCTGGAACATGTGAGTAATTTTTTACTTCATTTTAGCACGGCTGGTGCATTCTCTGCCTGCGCGCGCTTCTTTCAAAACTATAAACAAAACTAGGTATCTTAATACTTACTTTGTTGTGGTTTTTAAATTGAAAATCAAATATGGCGTGCATTGCCATATTAGCGACCTGTTCCTTTAAGTGCAATCAAAGCGAAAAGCCAATATATTTACGTTATTCCAAACGCCGGAGAGGTTTCATCACTTTAATACAAAATGGACTCTCAAAGGTATTAGTTATTAATGAAAGCTCGCGGACAATCATGCCGGACAATTTTATTGCTATGAGTGCGTGTGTGTTTATATGTGTGGTCGGAACTTCTATTGAGAAGTCCACCCAAGTTGACAAGGCCTCAAGGCCAACATGACATACAGACTCTCCATGAACGCTTTAATTGAACTAAAATTCGGCTGCACACAAAAATTGGCTTGGTTTCTGATGGAAACAATGCTTTCATGTACTTTAATTGAGCTTTCAATCCCGCGGAGTTGAATTTGCTAATGCAATTATTGGTTTTGTTATGTAGGGCTCGATTGGCCATTATGAAATGGATATGAAATGGAGGTTAGATGCGTTTATGTTTGGAAAATACAAATAACCTAGCTTTTATATGCCGACTAATCATGATCTGAAATCTAGGGTTCATAATTTTATTTTCATTTGAGTTTTACAAGAATTTGGTAAATGTATATTAACAGTAAAACATTCCCTCGGGATCCATTTTGAGGGCACCTTAACTATGTATACTTAGAAAGATCCCATGGAATTTTCTCCATAGCCTCATTTTAGCCATTTTTAAAAGTTTACAGACAAATATTATGGTGGCAAGGCCATATTGAGTAATAGCAGATCTAAGCTCTACTAGAGTAACAAAAGTAGCAATGCCTATCCCGGTGAGGTATATTATTAAGGTGTAAAACACCTGAGGATAAATTTTGAGTTTACACGGACTGATACATTCCGGATTCTTGTCCTTGTCTTTAGTTTTGAAGTACTTATTGCGCTGCCAAT